>CATIWC010003419.1:0-82082 GCA_948472305.1 Vicia faba
ATATATATATATATATATATATATATATATATATATATATATATATATATATATATATATATATATATATATATATATATATATATATATATATATATATATATATATATATATATATATATATATATATATATATATATATATATATATATATATATATATATATATATATATATATATATATATATATATATATATATATATATATATATATATATATATATATATATATATATATATATATAGATATATATATATATAGATATATATATATTATATATATATATATATATATATATATATATATATATATATATATATATATATATATATATATATAATTATTTCTTTCTATTATAAATTAGTCTTTATTTAATTTTTGTTATTTATTTAATTGTTTAAAAATACATGATATTATAAATTAGTATTTTATTTAATTTCTGCTATTTAATTGATCAAAAATACATGCTAGTATAAATTAATTTTTTATTTATTTAATTATTCAATTGTCATTCTAATTAACTTTGTTCTCGATCATTTAATCCTTATATCTTTCGTCTGTCTAAAATTCAAGGGAAATGTTTTAATTTTGTTGACATCATGTCATCAAATACATCTTATACGATTGTGAGAATCCCTTCATTCATTTTTATTTTACTATTTTGTTAATCTTAAGTTAATTTTCCTAAAAGACTCAATTTTAAAACCCACACCCATTTTAAGTCAAAACTTCGACACTAGGTCGTCGTATCTTCAAAATCCCATCCACACCCATTTTGACCAAAAAACAATTTATAAAAAAAATAGATATTTCAAAAGGTTCCTACGGAGTACCGCAGATACATTGGGTGTTAGTACCTTCCCATTGTATAACCAACCCCTGAACCTTCGATCTCTTTCATAAAAACGCATTGTATTTTCATTACTTTTAAGTATTACTTTACATTGCATATTTAAGGGTTTTATTTCGCTCTTTTCCCTTTTCCCTTGGAAATAATAAAGCGCGGGGGTGGCGACTCTTTCTTTTGCGAGTCGAGTTAATTAATAGCTCGATATCCGATTTACACTGATACATTTTTATCGCTACACAAACTTTGAGAGAAATGATCACAGCACCAATTCCATTACCCAATGCATTTGAAGCTCCACCAAAAACCATAGTCCATCGGGATCGTTGTTCATGTCGCTCATATGGTCCGAGTTTTGCACAGTCGGTTATGAACATGATATTCTCGTCCGGGAATTCAAAGTGCATAGATTGGTAGTACTTAACAACTTGATGGGCCAAATGATCTGCCAGTATGCTTCCTTTGATTTCTTTTTATGTAGTGTACTGGATGTCATATTTAGTCAAGATCATTTGCCATCTGGCTATTTGTCCAGAGAGAGTTGGCTTCTCAAAGATGTATTTGATGGGATCCATCTTAGAGATAAAGAGAGTAGTATGAGTCAACATATACTGTCTTAGTCGGTGAGTAGCCTATGCCAAAGCGCAACAAGTTTTCTCGAGCAGTGAATATCTTGTTTCATAGTCGGTAAACTTTTTGCTAAGGTAGTATATTGCATGCTCTTTTCGACCAGACTCGTCATGTTGGCCTAACACACACCTCATTGAATTCTCTAATACGGTCAAGTACTTAATTAGAGGTCTTCCTTCAACTGGAGGCATTAGGATTAGAGGTTCTTGCAAATAATCCTTGATCTTGTCAAAAGTTATTTGGAAATCGTCATTCCATATTACTACGTGATCTTTCTTCAGTAGTTTGAAGATTGGCTCTCAAGTAGCAGTTAAGTGAGAGATGAATTGGGCAATATAATTGAGTCAACCTAAGAAGCCCCTGACCTCCTTCTCAATACAGGGTGCTGGCATTTCTTGTATGGCTTTGACATTTGCAGGATCGAGTTCAATACCTTTTCCGCTGATGATAAATCCTAGGAGTTTTCCCAACCTTACCCCGAAAGTGCATTTGTTGGGATTCAGCCTCAACTTGTATTTCTCCAACCTTTCAAATAGCTTGTGTAAATGATCTAGGTGTTCTTCCTTAGTTTACGATCTTGCAATCATGTCATCAACATAGGATTCTATTTCATGATGAATCATGTCATAAAATAAATCTACCATAGCCCGTTGATAAGTTGTGCCTGCATTATTCAACCCAAAAGGCATGACCTTATAACAGAAGGTTCCCCACTGTGTGACAAAAGTAGTCTTCTCCATGTCCTCAAGCGCCATTTTGATTTGGTTGTACCCGGAGAAACCATCCATGAAGGAGAACACTTTATGTTGAGCAGTGTTATCAACTAAGACATCAATATATGGTAGTGGGAAATCATCTTTGGGGCATTCCGTATTTAAATCCCCTTAGTCTACGCACATATGCACCTTTCCGTCTTTCTTTGTATTGGGACAACATTTGCAACCCATTGAGGATACGATGTCACTGTATAGAAACCCATACTGAACTGTTTCGTTACCTCAGCCTTGATCTTTTCAGACATGTCTGGCCGCATGCGACGAACCTTTTGCTTGACCGGAGAAAAACCTTCTTTCATTGGCAAACGATGAACTACGATATCAGTATCGAGCCCTGGCATGTCTTCGTATGACCAAACAAAGACCTCAACATATTCGTGTAACATTTGAACCAATCTTCTCTTGACACTGTCTTCCAGGTTAGCGCCAATCTTGACTTCCTTCTTATCTGCCTCAGTACCCAAGTTTATCACTTCAACTGGTTCTTCGTGCAGTTGAATGGCCTTTTCCTCTTGTATCAGGAGTCTGGCGAGTTCCCCAAGTATTTCACAATCTTCTCTACCTTCGTCTTCGGCTTGATGGATTTAATTTTCAAAGTCATAGATGGAAATAGCAGGATTGTTGCCAATGAGATCCAGATTGGACGTGGATCTGCAAATGTGTGTGTGTGCATGTAAGGTCACATGGCTATTTGAAAATGCAGTAAAGTGAAAGAAAGATAAGGAGCACAAAATTTGAATGCAAAATAGTCCAATATTTTCATTAAAATGAGCATATGACATATGAAAATGACAAACCCTTAATAAATGGACCATTGTGCCCCAGGCAAGGCACATGGTTTAAAGTCATTATTTTTGGAGGAAATTACAGACAAATTTCTTAAAGCAATAAAAAACAGGAAATGGCAATTACTCCTGGCTGAAGGAGATTGAGATGAAGTCTTTAGTCTGCCAGTTGTTGAGTCTGCCATCAATAGTTGGGTAGATCCAGTCTTCCCAGTCACCGTCACTATCAGAGTCTCCCAGAGCATTAACTTCATTGTTGCTAATATGGATAGGTGGTTTCCCAGCACGAGCATGTCGAACCTCTTTCTGAGCCTTGGAAGTGAAGCCCAACCCAAATTTGTCCAACTTATAGGGGATATCAGGAAGTTGCCCCTAAATGGTGCATCTTCCGTCTTCAACAACAACACGAGCATCCTTGAGAGAGGACATTCTTGGTGTATCTTTAGTAACTTTGGGAGTAGCAGGAATGGTTTTGGCAACAAAAATCATTGGAGGGACCACTTCAAATGCTTGACAGGGGGTTTTAATGAATTTGCCATCCATTTCAACATATTTGAAAGAACTTAAATGACTGATCATGAACTCCTCTTCCCCGCAGACTGTGACAATTTTTTCTTTGACTGGGTATTTTAGCTTTTAATGTAAAGTGGAAGTAACCGCCCCTGCCTCATGAATCTATGGGCATCCGAGTAGATAAGAATAAGCTGGGCAGATATCCATCATATAGAATGTTGAGTTGATGACTTGATACCCAACCTTGATAGGGAGATCAACCTCTCCATGGAATATTCTCTTTGATCCGTCAAAATCCCTTACTACAATACCACTGAGTTTCAACACCAGTCCGTCACAGTCTAGTCTATCCAAGGCTCCTTTAGGTAAGACATTGAGGGAGGATCCAATATCTACTAACACATGTGCCAGGGTGGTGCCTTTGTTGTGATTCTTCCCCGCCGGGGTCAAATCTACATCCAAAAATACCAAACCATTGTCAACAGTCAGGCTTGATACACAATTTTCAAATTGGTCGACCGTAGTTTCTTGTGAGACATGTGCATTTTTCAGGAATTTTAACAGGGCTTAGGCATGTGCCTCAGAGCATAGCAACAAAGACATCATGGAAATCTCTGAGGGTATCTACCTCAGTTGTTCCACTATCTTGTAGTCACTTTTTCGGATAATTTTTAAAATCTCCTCCATCTCTTGGGTAGATGGGTCCTCAACTTCAATATCTTTTATGGGCGCCTCCGCCCGGGCAGGCTCAGTCATTTTTTCCTTTCCTCGAGTATCAGTAACAGGTTCAACAACAGTAATACGAATGGGTGTAGCAGTGGTTATCGGAGGTAAGATCTCCAGAGAGAAGATCCTTCTCGTCCTAGTAACTTTACTTGATCCAACAATGTTTGTAACTTCAATATTCTCATTCTCAGCGATCCACAGTTCTTGTTTGATACCATGGTAATACACTTCCGCCCCATAGTTCCAGGGCACAGCTTTATCAGAAGAGTAGGGGACTGGCCCTGGTGTGGTGATAATTAGTGGCGCTATTCTTAGTTCAGTAGAAATCCTAATAGGACCTTTGGAGGTAATCCTAATAGGAGTGTTTTAAATGGTAACGATGGACACGTCTTCAAACTCTTAATATACACTTTGGGTCAAACTTTTCACAGATGGATTTTTCTCAAATAGAATTTCATGGCTATCCATCAGGTGTTGGATACTGTGACACGGTGGCAGAACCGACTGTTTTTACTGATTTACATTTTGCATTTTTGTTTGCAAAATGTCGCAGTAAGAAAGAGTCGCCACCGACTTTTATTTCATCCAATCATGGAAAAGGAAAAAGAACAGAAAAAACCTTTCTTCGAGATGTTTCTGAGTACGGGGGGTAGATTATAGAAAGGGAAGGTGTTAGCACCCTTTCTATCCATGGTTTTCCATGGGCTCTTAGGTACTTGATCATTTTTCAAATTGCTTGTGTGTGTGCTTGTTTTGAAAATGTTTTACTTCGTGATAACCCTTGTATCAGTCCTCAAGGATGTGACGAAGTTTGTTTTGAAAATTTGTTTTGAAAGGTGTTTATGTGAAAAGTTTTGTTGAGCAAGTACTTAAGATTCTACCTACTCGAAAAAAGATTATTTGTTCTTGTTTCCTTTAGAAAGCGCTATCCTACTATTAAGGAGTAGGTAGCCCCGTCGTTGGAGTTGTAAGGGACATTCAAAAGGGGCAAGTACAATCACTAAAACAACAGTTAGAAAACTTTAGTACTAACCCTAGAGTCTTAAGATCTTTCCGAGGAAACATTTCCGAGGCAACATTCGAATGAGACATTTTGATCTTTTAGACTAGAGGGCAACCACTAAAATTCCTATGCTTAATGATTGTTTACCAAAGGCAGCCGAAGTGGGGTAAACCCTAGGAGTGAATATGTGCATATGAATTGTTTCAGTTATTTAATCTTTGCACATTAGGTGATCTACCGTTTAAATTTCAAGTAATCTTCCCATAAAATCCTATTAGCATACATCTAGACATAAATATCTACAGGAATTTAAAGTGCGAAAAATAAATCTAACTATTACAAAGCTTTGACAGTTATATAATTATCTTGACAAAAAATAAAAAAGTGTGGAAGCTTAAACCCTAATTAAAACTATTACAAACTCGGAACAGTTACAATAATAATAAAACAAATTAAAATGCGCAAGGCAAATTAAATGCGAGAAGAAATTGAAAACCCTAAAAATCCACTTAAAAAAATATTTAAACTATTTTTGAGAAAAGAATTAATTAAGTTATCCACAACTAAAACCCTAATTCTAATTATTTTTAATTATAAAAAGAAATTGAAATTAACCTAATTTAAACTAAATTAAATAATTCAAGAAAATAAAATATTTTACAAAAAAAGATTTTGTGTATTTTTGTGGTTTTTTATTTGAGAAAAGAAACAATTTAATTACAAAAGTTAAAACCTAATTTCTATTTAATTTTAATTAAAACAAATAATCAAATAAACTAATTAACCTAATTTATTTAAAAAAATATTAATTTGAATAAAGAATATTTAATTCTGTATTTTTGTGTTTTTTAGTTTGATAAAAATAATAATTTTTGTGTTAATTAATTAAAACAATTAAAGAAATTAATTAAAGAAATTAAAAAAGAAAATGAAAGAAAAGACAAACTGGGCATGTGTGTTGTTAGCAATTGGGGGGTGTGTTTCTGGTTTTTCAGGCCCAATAGCCCTTCAAGCCCGGTCAGCGTTTGATTCCTTGTAGCGTTGACTTGAGGGTGCATCATGGTCCCTCACTGCTGGAGCGTTAGATCTTGAGAGGCTGGGATCCATTGGTGATGACTTGAGGAGTATGGTGAACACCAGGATGAGAGATACGCTGGATCTGTTGAGAGAAAATAACATAAAGGGAACGCTGGGACCTGGGATCGAACCCAGATCCTTATGCTTAATACCAGTGCCTCATTTCCAGCTGCGCTATGCGTTTTAATTGTTCGTATAATGAAAAAAAATATATTATAAAGAAAACAAATCACTGACTCCCACGTGTGCGAATTTTCAAATGGGCGAATGGATGATTGCCACGTGATTGTCTCCTTCCCCAGGACTGTCGCTTTTGACATTAACCCTTTACCTGCAAAAATCTTAAAACGAAATTCAAGCAATATAAATTCCATTCAAGGGCATGAATCAAATGTACTTCATCCCTTGAACATGAAGAAGCCCTTAATTTGGCCCAATTTTGCCTCTAGCTAGGGTTCCACAATTTGGATCTCACGAACCCTAACTATGTCAAGTAGCTATTCTTGCATCAAAACTTAAATCCAGACTATCAAAAAGCTTCCTAGCATGATCCTAAATATGTATATGCAAGCAAATTGGATTAAAAATGTGTAAAACTAGAGGAACAAGTTTGAGTTCAGAGGATGCAAACTGTGATGTATAGCTGGCGTTTCTGGTGGTTTGATGACTTGGGAATGATTGGAATAGCTTCAATGCACGCCCAGGAAGAGATTGCTAGCTTCCAATTTCCTTGAATCATCCTATAGACTGAAAACCGAATCACACTTTTTGCAAGAAATCTACGTTTTATTTGATGCTTTTTACGACTACAAAACCTTGTTTTATGCTTTGTACATGTCTATGATACGGTGGCCAGAACCAGGACGTGTTTCCCTATTTTTTGTAAGGAATTTTCTTGTTTGCGTTTTGCGTTTGTGTTTGCAAAATGTCACGGTAAGCAAGAGACGCCACCGTCTTTTATTTTATCCAACAAGGAAAGGAAAAAAGCACAGAAAATTTCCTTTTTTGAGATATTTCTGAGTACGGGGGGTAGATTATAGAAAGGGAAGGTATTAGAACCCTTTCTATCCGTAGTTATCTACGGGCTCTTAGGTACTTGCTCATCATTTTAAAAATTGTTTTCTTTGTGTTTGTGGGCTTTGAAAAGTTTTTGTTTTGACTTTGATTTAATTCTTGCTTCTGTCTTTAAGAGTGTAATGAAGTGTTTTTTGAAAACTTTGTTTGTAAAGGAGTGTAAGTGTGAAAAAAGTTTGTTTGGATTAAGCAAGTACTTAAGAACTAATCTACCTACTCGAAAAGAGAATCGTTCTATGCTTGTTTCCTTTAGACAATGTTATCCCACTATTAGTGAGTAGGTAGAATCGTCGTTCGAGTTTGAGGGTCAATTCGAAAGGGACGTACGGTCACTAAAGCAATGTTAGGACATCTTAATAATAACCCTAATGTCTTAGATCAATTATTCGAGGCAACAATTCAGAGGCAACCATTCCGAGGAAACATTCTGAATTGGGACTTTGATCTTTGTTTAGACAAAAGGACGGCCACTAAAGCATCCTATACTCAATGACCATTTACCGAAGGCAACCAAGTGGGAGTGTACCCTAGGAGTGCGCATCTGCGAGTGAATCAATTTCAGTTTATTTATCTTTGCGCATTTAGGGTGATCTAATTGTTTTAAAATTAGTCATACATTCTTTGTCATGCATCCTATTATCATACATCTAACAGTTAATAATTTGCGGAATTTAAAATGCAGAATTTAAACTACGCTATTACAAGGCTTCGGGTATTTACATAGCCAAAAACAAACCCTTTGAAAAATAAAGCGGTAAATAGAAATAAACGTCCTAATTAACTATTACAAACTGTAGGCACTTACAATAATTGGGTAAAAGTAATAATAAAGCGCGCGATGAAAAATTAGATCGACGAGAAATTAGGGTTTTGACCCTTCTAACCTAATTAAAAGAAAAGTTGTTTTTCTGTTGTTTTTAATAAAAGAAATAAGTTTTCTAAATTAAATATGCAATTAATTAGTTGTTAATAAAAATAATTACATGACCTATTTTTGTTTTTGTTATTTTAGAAAAAAAATAAAATATAATTAAGTTAGTAATAAAACCTATTTATTCTAATTATTTTTAAGTTATTTACAAAATAATTAAAGTTTTTACCTAAAATTAAATCTAATTAAATTAATAAATTTATTGATAAAAAATACCTAAATCTAATTGGTGAAAAATATTTTTTATGATTTTTTTGATAAAAAGAAAATAATTAATTGTTAGTAGAATAAAATAAATAAATAAATTAAATGAAATAATTAAAAAAAAAGTAAGAGATATGGGCCTGTAATATGGGGGTGCAAGAAGCAGAATTTTGGGCCCAAAGATCTGAAGTCCACGTTGACTTGTGAGATCCAATACTACGTGTTTGACTGGGCATTTGGTGCTCCCTCCTGGATGGCCATCAGATTTGGCCATCTGGCCACTTGGCAGACTGGATCTTGAGGTCACATGATAGACCATTGGCTTGTGTATTTTGAACTGCTATGTGTCGACCCATGCTGCTATGCATCGACACATAGCTTTTCCTTGATCCTATAAAACAAAATCAGTTCAGTGTGGGTCGACACATAATGGGATGTGTCGACTCATACACCTTCTTGTATCGACATGAAACGCGTATGTATCGACTCGTAGGCTTTTCCAGCTTTTGTTTTGCTATCTGAACTCAGTATGGGTCGATGCATGGGGGTTATATGTCGTCATACCCTATTTTTTCACTAGGATGAGTTAACACACGAGGATATGTGTCGATACCTGCTGTATTTTCTTGCCTTGAACATTGTTTTTCTTGTCTGTACAGGTTAGCTTACAACATATGATGGATAGATGTAAATAACAAATGAGTGAATAAGTCTAAATCATAAGCAAACGACTAGTTCAAAGGGATAATAAAATACTACATCTTATCTTCAAGAACAAAAGACTGTTAATGATGTATAAAAAGATATCAAGTCAAAAGGACTTACCTTTGGGCTGCACTGGTTGTTTTAGATCTGAATGCTTTTCCAAATGCTGTGGTGACTTTGTGAGTCTTCAGAAAGCTGCTCCGGATTGCTGAAACTGAGTTGGACTGTACTGTAATATTTTTGGTATTTTTGATGGTGAAGATGAATAGCACTACAAAGACTGTTTTTATGTTTTTGGATGCAGGTTCTCTGTTTTGCTCTGGTTCATGCGCCTCTCTTTTTCTCTTTTTTTTTTGTTTGCCTTTGTTTTATTTGTATCAAGGAATGGATTAGGGTTGATAGAATGCACTCAATCTTCTTCCATTATTGAATTTGATTGTGGTTTGATTCTCTTGAATATCCTTCCAAAATTGGCCTAAAATCAATCTTTTTGTGGACACATGCCTTCACACGAATTTGAATACTTGCTAGCTGTAATTTAAGACCTGAAACAAGCATAAAATCTTGTGTTTTCAATATTTTAGATTTTATATGATTTGTTTTGATTTAAATTAATTTAATTCAAATAAAAATCAAAACAAATAATAAAAATAAGATATTGACAAGTGGCAAAGTCTAGAGCTCGTGGACTATGTTGCCAACTCAAAACAAGTGAAAAAGATTGGGGCCATTTGGCAAAAATTGAAGTTTTGGGCATAGTTGACTTTTGGCAATTTTGCAAAAAAGGTCAACTTCACCAATGCATAACTTCCTCAATTTTAACTCTTTGGAGGTGTTCTTGGACTTTTTAGAAAGCTTGAGATGTCCTCTAATCAACCCTTTTGGTCTCATAACAATTTGATATTCCATGCTCATGTATGAAGCTTTGACAAAAAAGGAGTTTTTGTCGACTTTTCAAAATGACCTATAATGTCCAAATTCATAACTTCTTGTGAGTGCATATTTTGAACTTGGGAGATGAAGATGGATTGTATGGAATTGCATCTTATTCAAAATGATCTTTGTATGAGTCATTTATCATAAATTATGAGAAAGTTATGCTTGGTCAAAGTTGAGTTGACTTTTCCTACAAAACCCTAATTTAGCAATTTTTAAGTCTTGATGAATTATGAACAATCCTTGATGAATCATGATCAACCCTTGATAAAATGATGAAATATACTTCAAAATGAGGATGTGGACCAAAAATCTTTTAGTTTGACTGTATGTGGGCCACAGTTGACTTTTGCCCTAGCACAGACGATTTTTGGGCCTTTGAGCAATTGACTGAGCAAATTTCCTCTGTAGGGCTTGAAACTTGACATGGATGATCTTGAGAACATATTAGGACAATATTGATCATTTGGGGTCCCTTGGACTCAAGTATATTGATGCAACATGAAAACCTAATTTGAGGTAGACTGTCTTAGGAGAGAGCTTGTCTGGCCAACCCTTGGACTACCTTGAGCAACTTGAGGATCTTTCTTGAAATGTTTTGAGAAATATGGGAGGGAAAAATTTGGGGTACAACAGCTTCCCCTGTTCAATCTTCTTAAACCTGAGGATATAGATTGGCTTTCGTGCCTTTCGTGATCCGAAGGTGGAAGAGGATTAAACACTAGAGTGCCCAGAAATTTGCACTCGCATGAAGTGGTGCTTGTCTTGTGATGTCGGGAATGGGCTTATAGATTCCATTTGGAAATTGATGACGAGGGATGGGCTTAAGGATACCATCCGAAGGAGTGTCGATCGCATAAGAGATTCCTTAGCGAGAGCTGGTATACCGGTTGTTGAGGAAAATTCCGCTGGGGAATATTGATCTCTGTATTGAGAGAAATAGAATTTTAGGAGCTTCGGTCATCCGTTATTCTGCTGGTGAGTCATCTCAGTTTGAATTTTAGGAACTTCGATTATCCGTATTCTACTGAGGAATCATCTTTGTTGAATTTTAGGAACTTCGGTCGTCCGTATTCGACTGAGGAATCATCTCTGTTGAAGAGGAAAGTTGAATTTTAGGAACTTCGGTCGTCCGTATTCAACTGGGTAACCATCTCTATTGAAGAGGAAAGTTCAATTTTAGGAGCTTCAGTCGTCCGTATTCAACTGGGGAACCATCTCTGTTGACATTTAGGAACTTCGGTCGTCCGTTATTCAACTGAGGTAAAGGCTTCATAGCTTTAATTTTGTGAGAATTTGATTGTATCTTTCCTGAAAGGTAAAGGTTACTTGTATGTAATGCATGATATGTATCAAGCAATGATGTTCTCAAAATAAATGAGATTGTGTTGTATGATGCGTATATGCATGTGTCATGATGTATGGAAATGTGATGTTTTTAGCTGGGGAAAATAAATCCCGGATCGCTGCTGGAGAAAAGAGTTGAATTCTTCGTTTCCGTTGGGGATAGTGAATGTAGATGATTGTGAGAATAAACCTGCATGAGAGGATAACTCCGCTGGGGAATAAACTGATGAGGAAATGACTATGTGGGGAGGTCATGCTCTGTTGAGGATTTTGCTGATAAATTCAGCTGGGGATGAATTACCATTGCTGGTGGTAATGAACCCTGTTGGGAATTGAGTTTCTATTTGTAAAAAGAATGAACTCTGCTGGGGATGATTTTCCAGTTGTGACTTCGCGGGGAATAATCTTTTAGACTCTACTGGGGATGATCTTCCAGAGTCCACTGGGGATAAATTTAAAATAAAATAAAAACTCCACTGGGGATAATTTTTCATACTCCGCTGGAGATAATTTTCCAGTGCTGATGGTAGATAAACTCTGCTTGGGGAGCATATTGCCGACTCATTCGCGGTTGTGAGCCTCAGTTGGGGAGAATTTAACACCACTATCTTTCTCTTACTCTGTGGGGAGTGAATATTCCTTTAATCGTTTTCTCCAACTAGGTCTATCCCTATACCTGGTGAATAAAGCAATTGTAAGGTTTGGACATTTCTTGTTTGCCCCTATTTCTGATATTACGAGTAATCGTCTTTTGTTTTGCATGTAAATATTTATGAGCAGCAATTATTGTCAAATGCATATATCAAAAATGAACCATTGGACGTTCTTGCAAAACCAAACAGAAAAAGAAAAACAATTTGAAATTTCTTTGTGAAAATGAATTGTATTGATTTTGAAATTAGCCTATAAATAGGCGTTTTATACAAAAGGCCGACGTCCTAGTAAGAGAACGCCGAAGAACAATAGAGTTTATACAATTTGTAAAAACAAAGAAAAACATCTATGTGAACAATCCCACTGGGTTCCAACTCTGCTATCGCCTTTATGTCCTCGAGCATCTCATCACTTTGCTACTTGGTTGAAGGTAGATCAGATTGATTAGTGTCGTCCAAGCTTGATAGTCGATACCGAAGTCTGGTTGTAAGATGATCCAATGAGACATAGCGTTACGCCTTAATCCCTAATTTTTGCCTGGACCGCCCTTTCGAGTTTTCAGTCCACCGGGATACCCTTTTTTGCCCAAGTCGCCTTTTCAGGTTTTCTACTTGTCGGGTGTACAGATTTTTTTCATTTTCATCCCTTATTTTTGCCTGAACCTTTTTGGTTCGCCGGGAAGCCCTTATTTTTTCCTAGGCCAGTCTACCTAGCGGGTCTTTGTTTATGCGTAGTATCTTTTCACTATGTCTGCATTGACGGGGCGAGGAAGGTCGTCACCATCCATGGTGGTTAGAATCATAGCTCCTCTTGAGAAAATGTTCTTAACCACAAATGGCCCTTCGTAAGTAGGGGTCCATTTGCCCCTGCGATCACCTTGTGGCAGTATTATGCGCTTGATTACCAGATCCCCAACTTGATACTCTTGTCGTCTAACTTTCTTGTTAAATGCCTTGATCATCCGCTTTTGGTATGTTTGACCATGACAAATAGCAGTAAGTCTCTTCTCGTTGATTAAGTTCAACTGATCAAGCCGAGTCTGAATCCAGTCATCTTCGCTTAAACCTGCATCCTTCATAATCCGAAGAGAGGGTATCTGAACTTCAATGGGTAAGACGGCCTTCATACCATACACCAAAGAGTAGGGTGTTCCCCCTGTTGAAGTCCGCGCTGAGGTGCGGTACCCATGAAGAGCAAACGGTAACATCTTGCGCCAATCTTTATAGGTCACTGTCATCTTCTACACAATCTTCTTAATGTTCTTATTAGCCACTTCAACAGCCCCATTCATCTTCAACCGGTAAGGAGAAGAGTTGTGATGTTGTATCTTGAACTGCTTGCAGAGCTCAGTGATTATCGTATTATTGAGATTTGTACCATTGTTTGTAATGATCCTCTCTGGTACACCATATCGACAGATCAGATTGTGCCGAATAAACCGTGCCACGACGTTCTTGGTTACTGTAGCAAAGGAAGCTGCCTCAACCCACTTTGTAAAGTAATCAATTGCTACCAGGATGAAACGATTCCCGTTGGATGTAGTACGTCTGATCTCGTCGATCATATCAATGCCCCACATTGCAAAAGGCCAAGGAGCTATCAAGATTTTCAGAGGTACTGGAGGTATATGCACCTTATCAATATAGACTTGGCACTTATGACAGGTCCGAGAATACTGATAATAGTCGGCTTCCATTGTAGACCAATAATATCCTGCCCGTAGGATTTTCTTTTCCATTGTGTGTCCACTGGAATGAGTCCCGGAGATACCTTCATGTAAATCTACCATAATCCTTTCTGCTTCATTCTTATCCACACAATGCAGTAAGGTCGAATCATGGTTACGCTTGTAAAGGATACCATTACTGATGAAGAACTTCACCGTAGACCTTCTCAGAAACTTCTTATCATTAACAGATGCACCCTCGGGGTACTCTTGAGCCTCAAGATACCTCTTTACCTCATGAAACCAGGGTTTATCTGCTACTTCTTCAGTCTCAATGTCACAACAATATGCAGGTTCGTCCAACCTCTCAATGGTAATTTGGGGAGCCTCATTGTCCCATCTGACCTTGAACATAGAAGACATTGTAGCTAGCGCGTCCGCCAACTAATTCTCCTCTCTTTGGAAATGTTCAAAGGTTATCTCCTCAAAGTGCGGAAGCAACGTCAATACATACTCTTTGTAAGGAATAAGATTTTGGTGCTTCGTATCCCACTCGCCTTTGATCTGACTGATCACGAGAGAGGAATCTCCGAAGACACTTAAGAACTTAATCCTTAGGTCAATAGCTGCTCGAAGACCCATAATGCACGCTTCATACTCCGCCATATTGTTGGTGCAGTTAAAACATAATCGAGCAGTGAACGGAGTATGACAACCTTCAGGAGATATGATTACAGCGCCAATGCCATTACCCAAAGTGTTTGAAGCTCCATCGAAATACATAGACCACCGGGATCCCTCCTCAGGTCCTTCATTCGGTCCAGGTGTTTCACAGTCAGTCACCAACATGATGTTCTCATCCGGGAATTCAAAGTTCATAGATTGGTAATCGTCGACGGCCTAATGTTCCAAATGATTTGCCAGCATACTTCCCTTAATTGCGTTTTGGGTCGTGTACTGGATGCCATACTCAGTCAAGATCATATGCCATCTTGCTATTCTTCCGGATAAGGCAGGCTTTTCGAAGATATACTTGATTGGATCCATCTTCGATATCAATAGAGTAGTGTGAGTCAGTATATACTGTCTCAGCCGGCGAGCAGCCCATGCCAAAGTGCAGTAAGTTTTCTCAAGCAATGAGTATCGAGTCTCGTAGTCGGTAAACTTTTTGCTAAGGTAATAAATAGCATGCTCTTTTCGGCCATACTCGTCATGCTTCCCCAGTACGCACCCCATCGAATTGTCGAGTACTATCAAGTATAAGATTAAAGGTCTTCCTTCAACTGGAGGCATCAGAATAGGTGGCTCTTGGAGATATTCTTTGATCCTTTCGAAAGCGGACTGACATTCATCGTTCCATCTTACCACTTGATCTTTCTTCAGTAGCTTGAAGATTGGCTCAAAAGTAGCAGTTATGTGTGAGATGAATCGGGCAATGTAGTTCAAACGTCCCAAGAAGCCTCTGACTTCTTTTTCAGTTCAGGGAGCTGTATTTCCTGTATAGCCTTCACCTTTGCAGGATCCACTTGAATACCTTTATCACTAACGACGAAACCCATCAGCTTACCATACCTCACTCCGAAGGTGCACTTGTTCGGGTTTAACCTCAGCTTGTACAACTTCAACCTGTCAAATAACTTCTGAAGATGGTCAAGATGTTCCTCTTCAGTCTGAGACCTTGCAATCATGTCGTCAACTTATACCTCAATCTCATGGTGAATCATGTCGTGGAACAAAGCGACCATGGCGCGCTAATACGTTGCCCCAGCATTCTTCAATCCGAAAGGCATGACTTTGTAGCAAAAGGTACCCCACTGCGTGACGAACGTTGTCTTCTCCATATCCTCGGGAGCCATCTTAATCTGATTGTAACCGGAGAATCCATCCATAAAGGAGAAGACCTTTTGTTGTGCGGTATTGTCAACCAGAACTTAGATATGAGGCAAAGGGAAATCATCTTTAGGGCTTGCCCTATTTAAATCCCTGTAGTCTACACACATCCGAACCTTACCATATTTCTTCGGCACTGGAACCACGTTGGCAACCCACTGCGGGTAAGAAGTGACTGCTAGAAAACCGGCGTCAAACTGTTTCATCACCTCAGCCTTGATTTTCTCAGACATCTCTGGGCGCATTCGACGAACTTTCTGTTTCACTGGAGGACAGTCTTCCTTAGTTGGCAAGTAGTGAACCATAATATTGGTATCCAACCCAGGTATATCTTCATAAGACCAGGCAAAGATCTCAACATAATTACGCAATATCTGTATCAACCGTTGCTTGACGCTAGATTCCAGATTTGCACCGATCTTGACCTCTTTCTTGTCTACCTCTATACCCAGATTTACTGTCTCCACTTGCTCTTCATGCGGTTGTATAGCCCTCTCTTCCTGAAGTAACAGTCTAGCAAGTTCCCCAGGCACTTCACAATCATCCTCACCTTCGTCCTCGGCTTGGTTGATCGGACTTTCGAAGTCATAAATAGAAGTAGCAGAGTCGTTATCAGTAGGATCCAGAGTGGATGTAGACATGTATATATGAGTGTGTGTAAGACAAATAGCTGTTTTGCAAGATAGAAAAGAAAAACAAGGAGCGCAAAATTCGTAATGCAAGAAAACGTCCAATGCTTTTATTGATGATATATGGAGATGACAAATATTAAGCCCTCAAACAAAGCCATGGTGTCTCGGGCAAGGCACCGAGCCGTAAAGTTTCAAAGTGTCTGTTACAAATTCAAAACAAAAGTATTATTACTGTGTAACAAAAGAAACAGGAACGAAGTCCTTTGCCGTCCAATTGCTTAATTTGTCGTCGGTAGTCAGGTAAATCCAGCTATCAAACTCAGACTCTTCATCATCTTCAATTGCATTCACTTCCGGATTACTGATACGCATGGGATGTTTTCCAATCCGCGCATGCCGAACAGCCCTTTGAGCTTCTGCAGTAAAACCCAAACCAAACTTGTCAGTCTTGTGTGCAAAGTCAGGGAGTTGGCCCCAATTCACACACCCACCTTTTTCAATAACAGCTCGGGCATCCTTGAGGGAAGCCATCTTCATTGGAGGATCTACAGCAACAGTTTCAGTCGATGCCAGAGTCTGGGGGACTTCTTCAAAATTTTGACACGGGGTTTCAATGAACTCCCCATCCATCTCCACATACCGAAAAGAGTTAAGGTGGCTAACCATGTACTCCTCTTCTCCTCGTACTGTAACAATTTTCCCCTTTACTGGATACTTTAACATCTGATGGAGCGTAGAAGTCACTGCCCCAGCTTTATAGATCCACGGGCGACCCAGTAAACAAGAATAAGACGGTCGAATATCTATAACATAGAATGTAGACGCGAAAGTCTGGGAACCAACCTTAATTGGAACATCCACCTCTCCATGTACCATCCTTTTGGACCTGTCAAAGGCCCTAACCACAATATTACTTGGTTTCAGCACTAACCCTTCACAGTCCAACCGATCTAACACTTTCTTGGGTAAGACATTCAACGAGGACTCAGTATACACCAGCATGTGAGCTAGAGTAGTGCCCCTGAACTCGATTGAAACATGCAGAGCATCGTTGTGATTCTTTCCTTTGGCATACAAATCTACGTCGGAGAAACCCAACCCGTTGTCAGCGGTCAAACTAGCCACACAGTCTTTGAATTAATCAACAGATGTCTCCTGCGGCACATACGCAGTTTTCAGGAAAGCAATCAGAGCATTAGCATGGGCTTCTGAGCACAACAATAAAGATAATATAGAGATCTTCGACGGGGTTTGCCCCAGCTGTTCGACTATGTTGTAGTCGCTTTTCTTGATGATCTTCAAAATCTCCTCTATCTCTTGCCTAGAGGTTTCAACAGTAATCTTCTTTGGTGCCTCCGTCCGGGCAGGCTCACTGATGATCCCTTTGCCCCAAGCGTCAGATGACTCGGCGACAGGGGTAATGATTGGAACATGAACAGGGACAGTAACAGATGTACTGACAGGTGTAATAGCAACAGGCTTCTGAACAGTTGGTGGGGAGATCTCAGGAGAGAAAAGTATTTCCCTGCGGGTGACCTTGCTAGACCCAATGATATTATTGACATCAGTATCAGCCTTTTCAACCTTCAAGTCTTGTTTGATCCCATGATAATACACATCGGCCCCATAGTGCCACGGGATAGCCTTATCCGACGTGTAAGGGATAGGCCCAGGAATAGTAATGATCAAAGGAGAAACTCTCGGAACAGATGTAATTCTAAAAGGCTTTCTCGAGGAAGCCTTGGAAGAATTGGCAGAAGTGGTGATTATGGAAACATCTTCAACAGGAATCAATGGAACCATAGTTTTCTCAAACAAGATCTCTTTGTTATCCATCAGGCGCTGAACACCTGACTTCAATAGATGGCAACCAACAGGTAGGATGGAACATAGGTGGAAACCTTCGCCACAGCCCGGAAATAAACCGGCCAACAATAAGTTCTTCTTAACGGTCAACAACGGAGTAGAAATGTCTTCCACAGAGTTTGTATGAGCAAAAGAATGGCGTCTGTGTCTGAGGCGTATATGAGTTGTGATTGTGTTTGAATGTAGAATGAATATCAGAATGACTACCGTGTCTGGAGTGTATCTGTATTGTATCCGGATATCTGTGTATGGAGCAACTGTGTGTTGGGGATAAACTCTGAATGAGTGACAGAATGGAAACTGTGTCTGGAGCGTATCTGGACTGTATCTGAAGTTGAGATCTGTATGAGTAGCAGAATGACTTCCGTGTCTGGAGTGTATCTGAGACTGTAACTGGAGTTGAGATTTGTATGAGTAGCAGAATGACTTTCGTGTCTGGAGTGTATCTGAGACTGTAACTGGAGTTAAGATCTGTATGAGTAGCAAAATGACTTTCATGGCGACTGCACTTGGGAGAATTAAACTGCTGGTGTAAAGCCCAGAATAGCATCCGTGTTTGGAGCGTATCCGAACTTTGAAGTTGATAGTTGAATCTGAATGAGAGATAGAATGGTCGCCGTGTCTGGAGCGTATCTGGTCTGTATCGGATTGCTGAAGTCTGAATGAGTAGTAGAATGACCTCCGTGTCTGGGGTGTATCCATATTGTATCTGAATAATTGTTAATGATAGCCTTTTAATCTTATCCTGAAAAGGATAAAATGTTAGCTAAAACACCAAGTTATGTTGCATGATATGTATGATGCAATGAACTGTACTTCATCAATGTTTATGATATATGAATGTAATGGTTATGCATGCAGGCTGAGTAGCCGTCTTGCTGAGGAAAATGAATCCTTGATAGCTGGAGATAATGAAATCTTAGACTGCCATCGGGGAAAGTAAATCTTTGACCGAAGCTGGAGATTCCAAAAATCTTTGATTGTTAAAGATGAGAAGTCCTTGCTGACTGCTTGTGGATTAAAGATCTTCGATTGTTGAGGAATATTAGGACCACTGCTGGGGATAAAAAAAACTTTGGCCGCTGCTGAGGACTTGGAGAGGAGAAACCCTTGCTGACTGCTTGGGAAATAAGGAAATCTTTGAGAAAAAAAAATCTCAACTGGCGAGTTAAAACCTGGGAGACTTCTGCTGCAGAAATGAGACTGAGAATCTTCAGTCTGCTGGGAAATAACTCTGAGGAGAATATTTAGATTATTCTGGCTCCGCTGGGGATAGGATTTCAGGGTCTTCGGGCTCCACTGGGGATCTCGAAGCTTAATTCTGATGGGAATTTTTGAAATTCAACTCAGCTGGGGAATCAAGCTTTAGACTGTACCGGCTCTGTTGCGGATCTTGAAGCTTAACTTTACTGGGGAAATATGCTCCAAATTTCAGTTTGTTGAGGATCTGAATGATGTGTTGCAGGGGATTTCTCCTGGAATGGCATAAAGGTATCTACCTACACCTTAAACCTATCAGTAATTATCCTTTTTTCAATTGGTAAGCAGTGATTATATTCAAATGCATATGCCTATTTAACAAAACATTGGACGTTCTCAAATAAAACATAAGTGTAAAAAGAAAAGAAAGGCAAACAAATCTCTGCACTTTGAGGCATATTTGTATTTAACTTTTGTGAGTATCTTTGCATAAAGGAGACAGACATCCTAGTAAGAGAATGTTGTCGTAAAAATTGAAAAAAAGGAAAAAAATTTATACAAAAGAAAGATGGCTATGTGTAATGATTCCATGGGATTCTCATTCTGTTATGGCCTTCACAACTCTGAATATCTTGTCCATTCGTTGCTTTGTCCATCGATGACTAGGTTGATCAGAAGCTCGGAGCTTGTTGATGAAAAGATTGTTCTTTGAAGTGATCCGACGAGACACAATCATACGCTTTATTTCCCTAACTTTTGCCTGAATCGCCCTTTTGGGTTTTCGATCCACCGGGAAACCCTTTTTTGCCCAAGTCGCCTTTTCGGGTTTTCAACTTGCCGGGTGTACAGATTTTTTTGTTTCATCCCTAATTTTTTTCCTGAACCGCCCTTTCGGGTTTTCGGTCCACCGGGATGCCCATTTTTGCCCAAGTCGCCCTTTCGGGTTTTCAACTTGTCGGGTTGTTTTATGCGTAGTATTTTATGACTATGTCTGCGTTCGCAGGGTGTGGCAAATCATCGCTGTCCATGGTGGTCAAAATCATTGCCCTACCAGAAAAGATGCTCTTGATCACAAATGGTCCTTCGTAAGTAGGAGTCCACTTGCCCCTGGGATCACTTTGCGGTAAGATGATCCGCTTGATTACAAGATCTCCGACTTGATATACCTGGCGCCTGACTTTCTTATTGAAAGCCTTGATCATGCGCTTTTGATACGCCTGACCATGACAAACATCCGTAAGTCGCTTCTCGTTGATCAAATTGAGTTGATCAAGCTGGGTCTGAATCCAATCGTCTTCACTCAAACCAGCGTCTTTCATGATCCTTAAGGAAGGAATCTGAACTTCCATGGGTAGGACGGCCTCCATGCCATACACCAAATAAAATGGGGTTGCCCTTGTTGAAGTACGTGCCGTGGTACGATATCCATGCAGAGAAAACGGTAACATCTCATGCCAGTCTTTGTAGGTGACTGTCATCTTTTGAATGATCTTCTTGATATCTTTGTTCGCGGATTCAACAGCACCGTTCATCTTTGGCCGATAGGGAGATGAATTGTGATGATAAATCTTGAACTACTCGCATAGAGCGGTGATCATAGTATTGTTCAGATTTATATCGTTATCTGTGATGATCCTGTCGGGGACACCATACCGGCATATGAATTTCTGCTTGATGAAGCGGGCAACCACATTCTTTGTAACAGAGGCAAAGGAAGCTGCTTCGACCCACTTGGTAAAATAATCAATGGCGACCAAGATGAAGCGATGTCCATTGGACACTGTGGGCTTGATCTCCCCAATCATGTCAATGCCCCACATTGCGAATGGCCAAGGAGTTGTCAGGACGTTGAGAGGAACAGGACGAATATGTACTTTGTCGGTGTAGACTTGGCATTTGTGGCAAGTACGGGAATGTAAATGACAATCAGCTTCCATGGTAGACCAGTAGTAGCCTGCCCTTAGAATCTTCTTAGCCATTGTATGTCCGCTCAAGTGGGTGCCGAATGTGCCGCTGTGTATATCGGTCATGATCAACTTTGCTTCAACCTTGTCCATACAACGAAGTAGAACACAATCATGACTGCGTTTATAAAGGATGCCATTGCTTATGAAGAACTTGGCGGCAAATCTCCTTAAGAACTTTTTGTCATTGACGGAAGCCCCTTCAGGGTATTCTCTAGTCTGGAGATACCTTTTGATTTCATGAAACCAGAGTTGTTCCATTACTTCTTCAGTATTAATCTCATGACAGTGCGCAGGTTCGTCCATTCGCTCGATGGTAATTTGGGGAGTCTCGTTATCCCAGTTGAGTTTAAACATGGAAGACATTGTAGCCAGGGCATCTACTAGCTGATTCTCTTCTCGCGGGAAATGCTCGAAGGTGATCTGCTCGAAATGAGGCAATAATGTCAGGACATGTTCTTTGTATGGGATAAGATTAGGATGTTTGGTGTCCCACTCTCCTTTGACTTGACTGATAACCAAAGCCGAATCCCCAAATACGACCAAATATTTGATTCCCAGGTCTATAGCAGCCTTGAGACCAAAGATGCAAGCTTCATATTCGGCCATGTTGTTGGTACAGTTGAAACAAAGTCGGGCAGTGAAAGGTGTATGGAAACCTTCTGGGGAAATGAGTACCGCACCGATACCATTGCCAAGTGCATTTGAAGTACCATCAAAGTACAGGGTCCATCGGGATCCTTGTTCAGGTCCGCCATACGGTCCGTTACCTTAGAGGTTGTCCAAAGTCATGATGTCTTCGTCAAGGAAGTCGAATCTCATGGATTGATAATCTTCGACGGCTTGATGAGCTAGATGGTCAACTAGTACACTCCCTTTTATAGCTTTTTGAGTAGTATACTGGATGTCATATTCAGTCAGGATCATCTGCCATCTAGCGATTCTTCCAGATAAAGCAGGCTTTTCGAAGATATATTTGATCGGGTCCATTTTGGAAATCAACAAAGTGGTATGAGTCAACATATACTGCCTTAGTCGGCAAGCAGGCCATACCAAAGCGCAACAAGTTTTCTTGAGCAGTGAGTAGCGAGTCTCACAGTCGGTAAACTTTTGCTAAGGTAATAAATGGCATGCTCTTTTCGACCAGACTCGTCATGTTGGCCCAGCACGCACCCCATTGAGTTATCCACAATAGTCAGATACATGATTAACGGCCTTCCTTCGATGGGTGACATCAGAATAGGGGGTTCCAGCAAATACTCCTTAATTTTATCAAAAGCAACTTGACAATCATCGTTCCATTCAACTACCTGGTCTTTCTTTAACAGTTTGAAAATTGGCTCACAGGTAGATGTCAGGTGAGAGATGAACCTTACGATATAGTTCAAGCGTCCCAAGAATCCTCTAACCTCCTTTTCAGTACAGGGAGCAGACATTTCTTGTATAGCCTTCACTTTAGCAGGATCAACCTCAATACCTTTGTTGCTGACAATAAATCCCAAGAGCTTACCAGACCTAACACCAAAAGTGAACTTGCTTGGATTTAGTCTGAGATTATACTCCTTCAGCCTGGCAAATAGCTTTTGCAAATGTTCAAGATGCTCTTCTTCTGTCTGTGATTGAGCTATCATGTCGTCCACGTAAACTTCGATCTCATGATGTATCATATCATGACAAAGCTACCATGGCGCGTTGATAGGTTGCCCCTGCATTCTTCAGTCCGAACGACATCACTTTGTAGCAGAAGGTACCCCATTGCGTGACAAAGGTAGTTTTCTCCATGTCCTCGGGGGCCATCTTAATCTGGTTGTAACCCGAAAATCCGTCCATGAAGGAAAAAAACCTTGTGTTGAGATGTATTGTCAACCAAGATGTCGATATGTGGCAGCGGAAAATCATCTTTAGGGCTAGCCCTATTCAAATCCCAATAGTCCACACACATTCTGACCTTGTCGTCCTTTTTGGGTACGGGCACAATGTTAGCAGCCCATTGTGGGTAGGTTGTAACAGCCAGAAAGCCGGCGTTGAATTGCTTCATTACTTCAGCCTTAATTTTCTCAGACATGTCAGGCCTCATTCGGTGAACCTTTTGCTTGATCGGTGGACAGTCTTCTCTTGTAGGGAGACGGTGAACCACGATATCTGTGTCTAACCCTGGCATGTCTTCATAAGACCAAGCAAATATTTCAACGTATTCATTCAACAACTGCACTAGGCGCTCCTTGACACTCGGTTCCAGGTTGGAACCCACTTTCACTTCTTTCTTGTCTTCCTATGTCCCTAAGTTGATGGTTTCTAACAGCTCTTCATGAGTCAGAATGGCCCTCTCTTCCTGTCGTAGAAGTCTGACTAAATCTCCTGGCACTTCACAATCTTCGTCAACTTCGTACTCATCCTGATTGACCAAATATTCAGAGTTATCGAAAGTTATAGCATAATGGTCACCCATGGAATCCAGAGTGGATGGGTACCTGCATTTGTGAGCATGGGTGTGTGTAAGGGATAGCCATCCTTAAACAAACAAAAATGAAAAAAGGAAAGAAAATGAACACAGCAGTTTATAGATGAAAAACTTCCAATGATTCGTTAAAACATGGCATATGATTATGAAGAAAATCAAACCCTTACAAATGGACCTGCATGCCCCGGGTAAGGCATGAGGTGAAAATAGTGCGCGAATTGTTTTAGTTATTGCAGACCATAAAAAATGGGAAATTGTTCAAAGATAAAATTACTGGTTGATAAAGGTGATAGGAACTAAATCCTTTTCTTCCCAATTTCTTAAACCCCCTTCGACATTCGAAAAAATCCAGTCTTCAAAGTGGCTCTCCTCATCTTCATCCTCTACAGCATTGATTCAGTGGTGAGAAATCTTGACAGGTGATCTTCCAATCTTAGAGCGATGCATAACCTTTTGTCCTGCAGAAGTAAACCCTAAACCAAACTTGTCCGTATTATGGGGAAATTCAGGCAATTGTCCCCACATTGTGCTCTTCCCCTCCTTAATCACAGCCTTTGCGTCTTTGAGAGATGCCATCCTAGCCACCTGCTTGGGAATGATAGGTACCTCAACCACTGTCTTCGTAATTGCTATCTCGAGAGAAACTTCCTCGAAATGTTGAAAAGGCGTTTCGATGAACTCGCCATCCACTTCCATATATCGAAAGGAATTGAGATGACTAATCATGTACTCCTCCTCACCGTGTACAGTTATGATTTTACCCTTAACAGGGTATTTCAGCATCTGATGCAAAGAGGAGGTAACTTCCCCAGCATAATGGATCCACGATCTTCCTAGCAAACATGAGTATGAGGGACGGATGTCCATTACATAGAAGGTGGAGTTGAATACTTCGGTGCCTACCTTGATGGGAATATCCACCTCTCCATGCACCATCCTTTTAGACCCGTCAAAGGCCCTGACAATAATATTACTTGGTTTTAACTCCAAACCTTCACAATCCAACCGGTCTAAAGCTTTCTTAGGCAGCACATTCAGGGAAGAACCAGTATCGACCAAGACATGGGCGAGAGTGGTTCCTCGGCATTCAACCGAAACATGTAATGCATCATTGTGCTTCCTTCCCTTAGGAGTTAAGTCAGCGTCGAAAAAACCCAGGCCATTGTCAGCAGTAAGACTGGCCACACAATCCTGGAATTGGTCAGCCGAAGTCTCTTGGGGAACATGTGCCGTCTTCAAGAACTTAATCAGGGCCTTAGCATGGGCCTCTGAACAGAGCAGGAGGGCCAACATTGAGATTTTAGAGGGGGTCTGCCCCAGCTGTTCCACAACGTCATAGTCACTTTTTCTGATTATTTTAAGGATTTCATCCATCTCCTTCTGGGTGGTTTCGGGGATAACCGCAGCATGAGCCTTCATCCTAACAGGCATTTCTAATATCCCCTTACCCTTGTTGGTATTATCAACAGACGGTCTTTCTTCGGGAGTAACCACTTCTTCAATCATTGGTCCTTGCACAGATGGTCCAACAGGTGCGGAAGCTTTTAAGGGTCTGAAGGCTGCTCGAGGGGGAGCAATCTCCGGAGAAAAGATTCGGCCAATGCGGGTTATCTTGCTTGTACCCGCGATGTTTCCTACATCAGGATCTTCTTCAAAAATCTCTTGGACCATTTCGATTTGTCTGATGTTGTGGTAGAAGATTTCTCCCCCATAGTTCTACGGTATCATTTTGCTTGATTGGTACGGGACAGGTCCCGGCATAGTGATCTTGAGAGGTACACATTCGGAGTTGGGTGTAATCCTGACAGGCCTTTTGCAAGCCTTGGGAGGATTGTCGGAAATGGTTATGATAGCAATATCGTTGGTTGAAGTAACACAAGTATTAGGAGTAATTGGATTGAAAGTGTTAACAGGGGTTTTCTGGAAAAGTATCTCTTGAGTATCCATCAGGCGTTAGACACCCGACTTCAACGTTGGACAATCATCTTGAACATCCAGACAAAAATGACAGTCCTCACCACAACCAGGAAAGATCCCGGCTCTCAGCAAATTTTCTTTAATCACAAGCAATGGAGTCAACAGATTGGCAATATCGGTAACATGGAGATCTTCCAAAATGGCATGCACATTGTGGCCGTGCTTGGGCATGGGAGAGGATAGGACATTGGGCTTCTCAGGAGCATTAAATTCAACCTCTTTGGTGTCAATTAAGTCATGAATTTTGTTCTTAAGTGCCCAACAATTATATCGTGCCCGGCGCTGTCGGAATGGTAAGCACACTTGGCGTTGGAGTGGTAGTATGGAGATGAGGTGTTAGGGTTTTTTGGCGCCTCTTTCAAATTAGTCAGATTCAGCTTCAACAAATGGGGAAGAACCTGTGCGGGCGTCATGTTGATGCGGGTGAACTGCCGTTGTGGCCGTTCTACCCGTTGTTGATTAGGTCTTGATTGATTGTTACGGGGTTGATCATTTGACAAATTTTGAATCATCACGGCCCCTACAGTTGGCCGGCGCTCAGTTCTTCCCAATCCCTTTTGAGAGTAAACAGCAGATGCTTCTTTCTTGGATGGAAAAGGTTTTTTAACAGTTGTGGATGCGGAGGCATCCTTTTGAATCTTTCCACTCTTAATACCGGCTTCCACCCTTTCACCAGTCAGAGTCGGTTCAGTAAATCCCGCAGAAGAGCTCCCGATTAGATGGTTGAAGAAAGGACCAGATAGGGTCTCCAAAAACATGTCAACTAATTCCCTATCTGATAGCGGTGGCTGCACCCTTCCAGCCAGGTCACGCCACTTCTTGGCGTACTCCTTAAACCCTTCATTCGAAGCCATTCCCATACTCTATAGCTGAGTACGGGTAGGCGCCAAATCAGCATTGTACTGATACTGACGATAGAAAGCAGCTGCCAAGTCTTCCCAATTATGGACCTCTGATCTCTCGAGCTGATAAAACCAATCTAACTGAGTGCCAGACAAGCTATCTTGGAAAAAGTGCACCCAGAGGTCTTTGTCGGATGAATGTGGCTGGATCTTTCTAACATACGGCCTTAAGTGCATCTTAGGGCAAGACAGACCGTCGTACTTGGCGAATGTCGGCACATTGAACTTGGGAGGGATTACAATCCCGGCTACCAACCCCAGTTCCTCAAAATCCAATTCGGGCACCCTCTGCAACTCCATAGCTGCCAATCTGTCTTCAAGGTTCTTATACTTGTCATCCGCTGGTGGATACTATTGTTCTGAATAGTCTTCGTCTGCTTCCTCTTCCTCCTCTTCTACCTCAGATTCAGAAGGTACAGTAACTCCTTTCCCCTTGCCAATCCCTTCGTCATACGTTGAAGGAAACTCAAGAGCCCTTCTAGCATCACCCTCAAATCTTCTTTCGAAAGTAGCTACCCCTGGTCTCTTTTTCTTTTTCTTCTCTTTATTCTTCTCTAGCAGAACTTTGAGATCCTCTTGACCCTTTTCCAAGGTCATGAGGAGTTGCTGAAATTGCGAATTTTGTGCTTGTAGGTCCTTCACTGTTTGCTCCAAATCCATCTTGCTGAAATAAACAGCAGAAAGATAAGGAAACCTGGCTCGAAGACCTGCTTATGCATATGATGAATGATATGTTATTCATGTAATGCATTCAAGGGTTCAAAAATTCAAATTTGTTGCAAACAAAAAGAATGCACGTCATATTAAGAAGAAATTGTTAGTACATAAGTGCCCCATGGGAAAAATAGTACAAAATTCTTAATGTAAAAAGACATTGCGCATCCTCTTTGGTGCGATGTAGGTGTTGAGAGTTTCCTCCTCGTGAAGTTGACGGGTGAGCTCTAAAACCTTCTTTTCACTGGCATAGAAGCTGGCTTCAAAAGTATCCCATTCTTCCTTGAGTTGGATCCAACTCTTTTGCATTTCCTCCCATGATGTTGGCATGTCAGGATGTAGGATGGTGTATGGAACCTCTCCTTCCTTAACAGGCTCTTTGATCAAGGGGAGAATGTGAGGGTATGGCATCATGAGATTCTGGGAGCGGGTTCGTACCCACTTGAGGTAAGGCTCAAGAGGGATGGAATTCTTGTGCCCCAGTGTCTTACTATCCACTTTGTTAGGCATCCTCCAAGCTCTGATGAAGCTTTGTCGAAGTCCTTGTGCATCGTTGTCGAAGTCAAAAACTAGGTCAGGAATCAGCATGTCATGAGGGCCATCCCTCCGAGCATATCCAAATTGTCTCAAAGCTATACAGGGATTGTAGGTAATACCTCCCCTAATTCCAAGTAATGGAACATTAGGGAATTCACCACATCGATCAATGATGATGACATTTTCTCTGGACCGAGAACACCAATGTACATCAGAATGTGTGAGGGTCATCAACCATTGTGACCACCTCAAACCCTGCTCATTCTTCAAAACTGATTGTGGAAGGTGAGAAATAAACCACCTTGCTAGGAGAGGAGTACAGCACATGAGAACACCTCTTTTCCTCATTGTTCGTGTGTAAAATGAGTGTAGGATGTCCCCAAGCAATGTAGGTATGGGATTCCTGGATATGAAAATCTTGACAGCATTCACATCTATAAGTTGGTCAGGGTTTGGTAACAAGACCAACCCATAAATAAGGAGTGCCACAATCTCTTCAAAGGCTTGTAGATCAAGAGAATTCCAACAGTCTTGTGCCTTCTCAAATAGAAACTTTGCCAAGAAGCCCTTGACACCACTTCTGGTTTCCTAATGCCCCTTGATGTCAGATGGTTGCAAGTGTAATGCTTGAGCAACATCTTCAGGTTTTGGTTCTTTTTCCGTACCGTTGTAGGGTAGTTGATTAAGAATAGGAATTTCCAGGAGTTGAGAAAATTCCTCCAAAGTAGGCACCAATTGGTAATCGGGGAACGTGAAGCAGTGGTGGAGGGGGTCAAAGAACTGGAACAACACTTTCACCATGTCTTCTTCAATGCTGGTGTTAACTAGGTTGAGAAGTCTACCATGTCTTTCACTGAAGAGAGAATTCTCTGGAATCCTGGATGTAAGCTCCTTGAGTTGAGGAGGGATTCTCACAAGGTTGATTTGAATTGTTTTCCTGCGAAGAGATTCCATGACCTATAAAACAAGAACAAAGATGAAGATCCGAACCCTTGAAATGGTTAGTGGATGCATATGATGATTTATGATGTTCATGATGTATGCACAAACACATGTACAAGTAAGTCACACAAAACCCTAGTTTCAGGCTTGCATGAGGTTTCATATGTAAGTACCCTCTTGATTTTAGTTGGCTCAAAACCTGTCCTATAAATAGTAACCAGGTTCTAAGGAGCTCAATATCATTGGATTGTTTTCTATGTTCATTGTTTTGGTTTAGCCACTTAACTAGCGACCAAAATATTCCAAGAAAACAACCCTCAATGAGTGTAGTATCGAGTATCTACCAACTTCGGACTGTACCAAAGCCGGTCATCTCACTACCCCTAATAAAAGGCCAAGATGGTCAAGTAAGGTTCTAGTTCATTAGTGCTTAATGACATCACTCAGCGGCCCCGTATTCTCTTTGATTGACTCAAAGGCTACTGGTACTCATAAATATGTCGCACTAATATAACTATTGCTTCAACCGTGTCGGTATACCCCGCACAGTTTCCACAACATATTGCTATCTATGAACGTTTCCCAAATCCGGGTGGAGAATTTCAAGCCCAAACAAGAGAACCAAAATGTAAAGCAATCAAAGCAAACAATAATCATGCAAAAGGGTGATCTAATCCCTAAGGTTACTCCACTTTTAAAATATTCCCCAGCAGAGTCGCCAGTTCTGTGATACGGTGGGAGAACTGACTTGGGATTTTTGCGTTTTGTGTTTGCAAATGTTTCGGTTTAGCAAGATTCGCCACCTACTTTTTATTTTATCCTAAGGAAAGGACAAAAAGCACATGAAAGACCTTTGAGATGTTTTCTTGGGTTCAGGGAGTAGATTATAGAAAAGGAAGGTATTAGCACCCTTCCTATCCATGGTTATCCATGGGCTCTTAGTTACTTTCTTAGATCGCTTGCTTTGATTTTTAATTGTTTGAAATGGTGCTTTGTGTGTGTGGTTTTGAAAATGCTTTAAAAAGATGCATTGTCTAGGCAACCTTTGTAATTATTCTTGTTTGAATATATACAAAGGTGTATGTCTTTTTGAAAAGATAATTCAATGTATTGAAAGTTGTTTTGAAATTGTCTTTGAAGTTGTGTTGTGGAGTGTGTTTTGAAAAATGGCAAGGATGTTTTGCAAGATTTTTGATCAAGTAACTAAGAGTTGTCTACCCTATTTTACTCAAAAGATCTTTCTCATGTTTTAACCCTTTTAACAGTGTTGTTTCACCATTGTATTTAGTGAACAACCTTGTGTTAGGATGTTAACGGGACAGGCGCGGGTCATCGTATAAACCATGATTAGCAATTTTGTAAAGTATCTTAGCATTTTTTGAGGGACTAAGATCATTTTTGTAAGGCAACTTTGAATAGCGTCATCGAGGGACTATGATCTTTTGATTTTGTTTGTTTTACCAAGATACTTTGCATGCGTAACATGGCCATTTTAAATTTAGGCAACCGAGTGGAGATACCTTAAGGTGTGTTTGTGTGCAAGTGTGTTTTATTGCATACAAGAGTTTATCTTTGAATTAGGATTTTCTATTTCATTGATTTTATCTTGCCATACACATCCTAATTACTAGCATTTATATTTGAAAGCAATAAAAAGCGGAAATGTAAAATCCTACGCTATTACAGCAATTAGGGGGTGGGGATACATATTTGTACATGGGGTGGATCAACGAGAAAAATAGATAAGAAAAGAAAATAACAAAGGCAAGATAGAGAGAAAGAGAGAGAGAGAGCCAGCGCGCTGCTGAGAGGAAGTCAGAAGTTCTGACTCCGGCCTGCTGCCAGATTATCAACCTTTTGGTGAAACTGTATGAGTCAGAACTTCTGACTCTGGCACCTGCAAAACAAAAACCTGTTAGTGGGAAAGTCAAAAGTTCTAACCCCCATGCGCTGCAAGACAAAAGTTTATTAGTGGGGAAATCAGAAGTTCTGACCCTGCTGGAAATACAATAAGTTTCAGAAGTTCTGATATTATTGACAGCAAAACAGGCTTCAGATGTGCTAACGTTAAAGTCAGCACTTGGCTTCTCCCTGTGCTAGTCAGAACATTTGCAGTTTTGTTATTTTTCCACAAAACAGAAAACATGTTTGGGACAACTTCAGCAAATGTCAAAGTGTTTCAGGAGACAGAACCAACAAGGTCACATGTAGGTTCTACACTGATTCACTTCCTACTTAAACATTCTGAGGTATGAAAATCCTCAGAACGTAAATAGCAGCAACATGATATTTACATTATGTTTATTGAGCATGCAAAGCTGATGATGCTTAGCAGCGTGATGAAGGTCAGCAGGTGCTTACCTGGCTGTTGGAAAAGTCTGTGAGTGGGAGCTAGCTTTTAGCTCTGATGGTGTTCTGGACAGGTTCTTTTTTGAAGGGGTGGATGGAGAGTATATATGGTCAGAAACTGTAGGGGCGTCTTTCTTTAATCAAGAAGAAAATTGGGTACAAATGAGGTTTTGAGGCAGGAGATTCAAAGTTGTGTTTGAGGCTCTTGAAACACTAAGATTTTTGACAGAGTTTCAAAGTGTTTTCTTGCTAAAAATTTCTGTTTCTTTTCTAGCAATTTTTTCCTGGTTTTGGACCGCCACCTTTTAGTGGTCAATGGTGCTCTATTTATAGGCAAAGCTTTTGTGGATTTTTGAACGTTAAAGGCACCAATATTATGTAGTAGAGGATAACTTGTTTTTTTTGTTGAAAGAAGTTCATGAAAAGTTGTGATAATGGACAACCTTTCAGCCTAGGCTGGAACAGCAGGCAAGGATTGAGGAGAAGCGACCTCTATAGGTGAAAGGTGGCGCATAGACCCATGCCTAAACCTTCATAAAGGTGTTTACCAAGCCACGCGTGGAGAGACTCCTTGGATGAATGTTCAGGAGTGGTTGGGAGCATTAATGAGCATTAAATGGTGATGAGATTTATCAACATCAAAAATCTTGTAATAGGAGATTTTGCATCATTACCTAAAACCTGAACCAGCAGTTCTGCTTTACCAAAAACAACATAAACCAAGCTCTGACCTTAGCCTCTTGCTGTCTCAGCAAATTTTGAGGATTCTTCTGACTTTCTAGCACAGTCCTTGGATTTGCCTCTGGAAATCCTGGACTTAGAGATTGTATCAGTGTAACACCCACTCTTCTGACCCTTTTGTCTTCTGATTCCAGCATGTTCTGAAGGAGCCTTCAAACTTCTTTGCTTTATTTGCATTCCTCTAGCAAACTCTGGTTGAACTTGCGTAACTGCTGAAAGAGCCATCTTCTGACTGCGTTGAGCCAAGCTTGCAACTTCTGACCGTTTCTGTCTGGAGGTTGGTTCAGAAGTTCTGAAGTGCTATTTTCTTCTTAAACACCCATTTTTAGAGAAAGATTCCAAATGTTTAGAATTTAATTTTTCCAAGGTAAAAGCTTTGCCTTTAGAGCTTGTGTGATTATTTTGCTCTTTGTAAATGGTTTGCTTGGGAAGAAATAATAATTCAGGACTTGGATTTGTTTAAGAGAAACTCTGAGAATCCAGGATGATTTCCTAAAGAATGAGAGGGCAAATTTTGGGGTATAACACATGTACTCCTCTTCTCCTCGTACTGTAACAATTTTCCCCTTTACTGGATACTTTAACATCTGATGGAGCGTAGAAGTCACTGCCCCAGCTTTATGGATCCACGGGCGACCCAGCAAACAAGAATAAGACGGTCGAATATCCATCACATAGAATGTAGACGCAAAAGTCTAGGAACCAACCTTAATTGGAACATCCACCTCTCCATGTACCATCCTTTTGGTCCCGTCAAAGGCCCTAACCACAATATTACTTGGTTTCATCACTAACCCTTCACAGTCCAACCGATCTAACACTTTCTTGGGTAAGACATTTAAGGAGGACCCAGTATCCACCAGCACGTGAGCTAGAGTAGTGCCCCTGAACTCGATTGAAACATGCAGAGCGTCATTGTGATTCTTTCCTTTGGCAGTCAAATCTACGTCGGATAAACCCAACCCGTTGTCAGCGGTCAAAATAGCCACACAGTCTTTGAATTGATCAGCAGATGTCTCCTGCGGCACATGCGCAGTTTTCAGGAAAGCAATCAGAGCATTAGCATGGGCTTCTGAGCACAATAATAAAGATAACATAGAGATCTTCGGCGGGGTTTGCCCCAGCTATTTGACTATGTTGTAGTCGCTTTTCTTGATGATCTTCAAAATCTCCTTTATCTCTTGCCTAGAGGTTTCAACAGTAATCTTCTTTGGTGCCTCCGTCCGGGCAGGCTCACTGATGATCCCTTTTCCCCGAGCGTCAGATGACTCAGCGACAGGGGTAATGATTGGAACATGAACAGGGACAGTAGCAGATGTACTGACAGGTGTAATAGCAACAGGCTTTTGAACAGTTGGTGGGGAGATCTCAGGAGAGAAAAGTCTTCCGTTGTGGGTGACCTTGCTAGACCCAATGATAGTGTTGACATCAGTATCAGCCTTTTCAACCTTCAAGTCTTGTTTGATCCCATGATAATACACATCGGCCCCATAGTGCCACGGGACAGCCTTATCCGACTTGTAAGGGATAGGCCCAGGAATAGTAATGATCAGAGGAGAAACTCTCAGAATAGATGTAATTCTAAAAGGCTTTCTCGAGGAAGCCTTGGAAGAATTGGTAGAAGTGGTGATTATGGAAACATCTTCAACAGGAATCAATGGAACCAAAGTTTTCTCGAACAAGATCTCTTTGTTATCCATCAGGCGCTGAACACCTGACTTCAATAGATGGCAACCAGCAGGTAGGATGGAACATAGGTGGCAACCTTCGCCATAGCCCGGAAATAAACCGGCCAACAATAAGTTCTTCTTAATGGTCAACAACAGAGTAGAAATGTCTTCCACAGAGGTTACAAATGAATCATCGTCCACGGCATTTACTCCATGCTTGGACATAGGATCAGTCATGACATTTGGTTTTTCTGGCGGTTCAAACTCGATCTCCTTAGCATCAATCAGATCCTGCACTTTATTCTTCAAAGCCCAGTAGTTATTGGTATCATTCCCCGGGCTATCGGAGTGATAAGCACAGCGGGCGTTTGGATTATACAGCGGTGATGTAGTACTGGGATTCTTTGGAGCCTCCTTCAGAATCACCAATTTGGTTTTCAACAGTTGCGGAAGAATCTGAGATAGAGTCATACTGAGCCGAGTATACCGCCTTTGCGGTCTCTCTACTCTTTGTTGAGTGTTGCATTATGGGGAAACAGTTGGTCTTGAATCTACCACCGCATTAACTGCTTGGCGGCGTTCGGGTCGATTTTGGCTCCTCGAGCTGTAAACTGCACTAGATTCTTTCTTGAAAGGCTTCTTCTCTGTGCTCGATGAAGCACCTTTCTGTATCTTGCCACTTTTAATACCGGCTTCAACTCTCTCCCCAGTCATAATCAATTTAGTAAACCCGGACGATGAACTACCAATCAAATGATTGAAGTATGGACCAGAAAAAGTCCCAAGAAACATATCCACTAACTCCCTGTCAGCCAGAGGGGGTTGTACTCTTCCAGCAAGATCTCTCCACTTCTGAGCGTAGTCCTTAAAACCTTCGCTCACACCCATAGACATACCCTGAAGTTGGGTACGCGTGGGAGCAAGGTCGGCATTATACTGATATTGCTTGTAAAAAGCAGTAGCAAGGCCCTCCCAGTTGCGGACATTAGCTCCTTCCAGTTGATAGAACCATTCAAGTTGAGTCCCTGACAGACTATCTTGAAAGAAATGAACCCAAAGGTTCCTATCAGCAGTATATGGTTGAATCTTTCTGACGTACGAGCGGAGGTGTAACTTTGGGCAGGAGACCCCGTCGTACTTAGCAAAGACATGAGCTTTAAACTTGTGTGGGATCACCACCTCAAATTCCAGACCCAAATCTCCGAAGTCCAGACCAGGGGCTTTCTGGATCTCTATTGCGCTCAACCGGTCTTCGAGTTGCTTGTACCTATCCTCGGCAGGAGGATACTGGTCTTCGTCAAAGTCAGTTTCATTGTCAGAAACCACAGGGCTAGGACCCTTCCTTTCTTCTTGATTCTCTCCCCCTCCAGATGAGTGAGATAAATCAGCTTCTTGTCTCAACCTGTTCCCAAACCTGTGACCCATATTCAGGAGGATCGTCTTCTTCTTCTTTTTCTTCTTGTCCTTCAAGATAAGAGTCTTCAAATCTTTTTGACTCTTGGCCAAGTTCATGAACATTTCCTGGAACTGAGCATTCTGAGCTTGAAGAGCCTTGATGGCTTGATCAGTAGGTGTTTTAGAAGACATGATTGCTGAAATAAACAACGAAGAAGATGAGAAACCTGTAAGGGTACCTGTAATGAGGTGCATGGGAATGGAATGCGTATGAAATGATTTCAAAGACTTAGGGAGATTCAAATTTGTAAACCAACATAAAACACACTTTATTAGATTAAAACTTGAAACAATGTTTAACAAATGCCTTTAAGGCGTTACAAAAGAAATACTGAAAAGCAAATCTAAACTAGAAATAGTAAAAGACATCAGAATTCCCATGGTCGTTTTCCTTTCGTGCTGACATAATCGTTGATTGTCCTCTCAGTCTTCAGCTGCCTTGTAAGCTTCAGGATCTTCCGCTCCTGCTCATGATACTTCTCTCTGTAGGTATCTCTTTCTCCCCTTAACTGGATCCAAGACCTTTTTAATTCCCTAATATCAGTAGGCATGTATGGATGGATGACCGTATAAGGAACCCCTTCTTCATCAGCACACTCCACGATCACCGGTAAAACAGCTTCGTATGGCATCCCCAGCTTTTGAGCACGGGCTCGAACCCACTGGAGATACGGTTGCATCGGGAGAGAATTCTTCATTCCTAGCTCATGTGGATCAGACCTGTTAACCCTATCCCAAGCTCGTATAAATCTGCGGCGATGTCCCTCAACATCCCCCTGGAAGTCAAAGACAATACCTATAAGCAGCAGCTCATGAGGACCGTCCCTCCGAGCTCGTCCAAACTGTCGTAAGGCCAAACAAGGATTATAGGTTATGCCTCCTCGAATTCCAAGAAATGGAACATTGGGGTATTCCCCACACCGATCAATGACAGCTACCTTTTCCATGTCCTTAGTACTCCAAAGGATGTCCGTATGAGCAAGGGACATGATTCTGTAAGCCCAAATCATACCTTCCTCATTCTTCAATACAGATTTGGGGAGGTGAGAAATAAACCACCTCGCCAGCAGCGGTGCACAACACAAGAGCGTTCCCCTTCTCCGAACAATACGGGTGTAAAGAGCATGCAGAATATCTCCTAAGAGAGTAGGAACTGGGTTACGAGACATGAAAATCTTGATTGCGTTCACATCGACAAAAGAATCTGAATTAGGGAACAGAACCAAGCCATAGATGAGGAGTGCCAGGATGTCTTCAAATGCTTGAAAGTCCAAACTATCCCAGAACTGTTGAGCTTGATCAATCAAGAACTTAGCCAGGAAGCCTTTAACCCCACTCCGAATGTCCCAGTTAGATACTACATCAGCCTTTGTTAGATGTAGGGCTGAAGCAATATCCTCTGGCCTAGGAGTTATCTCCAAACCTGTAAAGGGTGTCGGCTCTAGAATAGATATGCCAAGTAAATCAGAAAATTCCTCCAAAGTGGGGACCAACTGATAGTCCGGGAAGGTGAAACAGTGATGCAACGGGTCAAAGAACTAGAACAAGACACTAATCATTTTCTCATCCAACTTAGAAGTGACCAAGCTAAGGAGGTGACCATGTCTTCTAACAAAGGATTAAGTATCAGGAACTTTTGAAACTAACTCTCTAAGCTGAGCAGGGATTTGCACGAAGCTGATTCGAATGGTATTTCTGCGCATAGAGGCCATGATCTGCAAAACAGAACAAAGATGAATCCCCTCGGTATTTGAAATGGTTATTCTAATGAAATATGCATATAATGTCATGATGCATGATGTCATGATAAAAACACACCACAAGTATCACAGATAGCAAACATGGTAAGGGAAAACAAGTCACACAATAGCCCTTAAATTTCAGATTGGCATGGAGTTTAGGTATTACCCTCTTTCAGTTTAGTTGGTTCAACCTGTCCTAGTAATATTAACCGGGTTCTAGAGGTTCTCAATATCACTGACCATCCTCGATCGGTCATAATTCCAGTTTAGCAATCTTTTCTTGCGACCATAATCATCGCGAGAGTATGGTCTCAATGAGTGTAGCATACTGCTACTTTTCTATGGCCAAGTTGGTCAATTATAGGTTCTAAGGTCAGTTGATGCTTAATGACCCATTAGCAGCCCCATACTCTCCTTGTTCCTCCACAAGGGATATCGGTACCAACTAACGTGTCACACCAACGTAGCTACTGCTTCAACTGTATCGGTCTATGTCATACAGTTCCCTCAGTCTATTGCTACTTACCTAAAAGGTGTCCCCAGATCCGGGTTAGGAACTATAGTAACTCTGATACAAAGCCCACAAAGATAAAGCAAACAATTCAAACAATTGAAAACAATATGATGAACTAATCCTAAGGTATACCCCACTTATTAAGTCCCCAACAGAGTCGCCAGTTCTGTGATACGGTGGCTGGAACCGGGACATGTTTCCCTATTTTTTGTAAGGAATTTACTGGTTTGCATTTTGCGTTTGTGTTTGCAAAATGTCGCGGTAAGCAAGAGTCGCCACCGTCTTTTATTGTATCCAACAAGGAAAGGAAAAAAGCACAGAAAAATTCCTTTTTCGAGATATTTCTGAGTACGGGGGGTAGATTATAGAAAGGGAAGGTATTAGCACCCTTTCTATCCGTAGTTATCTACGGGCTCTTATGTACTTGCTCGTCATTTTCAAAATTGTTTTCTTTGTGTTTGTAGGCTTTGAAAAGTTTTTGTTTTGACTTTGATTTAACTCTTGCTTCTGTCTTCAAGAGTGTAATGAAGTGTTTTTTGAAAACTTTGTTTGTAAAGGAGTGTAAGTGTGAAAAAAGTTTGTTTGGATTGAGCAAGTACTTAAGAACTAATCTACCTACTCTAAAAGAGAATCGTTCTATGCTTGTTTCCTTTAGACAATGCTATCCCACTATTAGTGAGTAGGTAGCATCGTCGTTGGAGTTTGAGGGTCAATTCTAAAGGGACGTACGGTCACTAAAGCAATGTTAGGACGTCTTAGTAATAACCCTAATGTCTTAGATCAATTATTCGAGGCAACAATTCCGAGGCAACCATTCCGAGGCAACTTTCTGAATCGGGACTTTGATCTTTGTTTAGACAAAAGGATGACCACTAAAGTATCATATACTCAATGACCATTTACTGAAGGCAACCAAGTAGGAGTGTACCCTAGGAGTGCGCATGTGCGAGTGATTCAATTTCAGTTTATTTATCTTTGCACATTTAGGGTGATCTAACTGTTTTAAAATTAGTCATACATTCTTTATCATGCATCCTATTATCATACATCTAACAGTTAATAATTTGCGTAATTTAAAATGCGGAATTTAAACTACGCTATTACAAGGCTTCGGGTATTTACATAGCCAAAAACAAACCCTTTGAAAAATAAAGCGGTAAATAGAAATAAACGTCCTAATTAACTATTACAAACTGTAGGCAGTTACAATAATTGGGTAAAAGTAATAATAAAGCGCGCGATGAAAAATTAGATCGACGAGAAATTAGGGTTTGGACCCTTCTAACCTAATTAAAAGAAAAGTTGTTTTTTTGTTGTTTTTTTGTTGTTTTTAATAAAGGAAATAAGTTTTCTAAATTAAATATGCAATTAATTAGTTGTTAATAAAAATAATTACATGACCTATTTTTATTTTTGTTATTTTAGAAAATAAAATAAAATATAATTAAGTTAGTAATAAAACCTATTTATTCTAATTATTTTTAAGTTATTTACAAAATAATTAAAGTTTTTACCTAAAATTAAATCTAATTAAATTAATAAACTTATTGATAAAAAATACCTAAATCTAATTGGTGAAAAATATTTTTTATGATTTTTTGATAAAAAGAAAATAATTAATTGTTAGTAGAATAAAATAAATTAATTAATTAAATGAAATAATTAAAAAAAAGAGTAAGAGATATGGGCTTGTAATATGGGGGTGCAAGAAGCAGAATTCTGGGCCCAAAGATCTGAAGTCCATGTTGACTTGTGAGATCCAATACTACGCGTTTGACTAGGCATTTGGTGCTCCCTCCTGGATGGTCATCAGATTTGGCCATCTGGCCACTTGGCAGACTGGATCTTTAGGTCACATGATAGACCCTTGGGTAATTTGAACTGCTATGTGTCGACCCATGCTGCTATGCATCGACACATAGCTTTTCCTTGATCCTGTAAAACAAAATCAGTTCAGTATGGGTCAACACATAATGGGATGTGTCAACTCATACACCTTCTTATATCGATGCAAAACGCGTATGTATCGACTCGTAGGCTTTTCCAGCTTCTGTTTTGCTATCTGAACTCAGTATGGGTCGATGCATGGGGGTTATGTGTCAACTCATACCCTATTTTTTCACTAGGATGATTCGACACACGAGGATATGTGTTGATACCTGCTGTACTTTCCTGCCTTAAACATTGTTTTTCTTGTCTGTACAGGTTAGCTTACAATATATGATGGATAGATGTAAATAACAAATGAGTGAATAAGTCTAAATCATAAGCAAACGACTAATTCAAAGGGATAATAAAATACTACATCTTATCTTCAAGAACAAAAGACTGTTAATGATGTATAAAAAGATAGCAAAGTCAAAAGGACTTACCTTTGGGTTGAACTGGTTGTTTTAGATCTGAATGCTTTTCCAAATGCTGTGGTGACTTTGTGAGTCTTCAGAAAGCTGCTCCGGGCTGCTGGAACTGAGTTGGACTGTACTGTAATATTTTTGGTATTTTTGATGGTGAAGATGAATAGCACTACAAGGACTGTTTGTATGTTTTTGGATGCAGGTTCTCTGTTTTGCTCTGGTTCATGCGCCTCTCTTTTTCTCTTCTTTTTTTGTCTGCCTTTGTTCTATTTGTATCAAGGAATGGATTAGGGTTGATAGAATGCACTCAATCTTCTTCCATTATTGAATTTGATTGTGGTTTAATTCTCTTGAATATCCTTCCAAAATTGGCCTAAAATCAATCTTTTTGTGCACACATGCCTTCACACGAATTTGAATACTTGCTAGCTGTAATTTAAGACCTGAAACAAGCATAAAATCTTGTGTTTTCAATATTTTAGATTTTATATGATTTGTTTTGATTTAAATTAATTTAATTCAAATAAAAATCAAAACAAATAATAAAAATAAGATATTGGCAAGTGGCAAACGATAGAGCTCGTGGACTATGTTGCCAACTCAAAACAAGTGAAAAAGATTGGGCCCATTTGGCAAAATTTGAAGTTTTGGGCATAGTTGACTTTTGGCAATTTTGTAAAAAAGGTCAACTTTACCAATGCATAACTTCCTCAATTTTAACTCTTTGGAGGTGTTCTTAGACTTTTTAGAAAGCTTTAGATGTCCTCTAATCAACCCTTTTGGTCTCGTCTCAATTTGATATTCCATGCTCCTGTATGAAGATTTGACAAAAAAGGAGTTTTTGTTGACTTTTCAAAATGACCTATAATGTCCAAATCCATAACTTCTTGTGAGTGCATATTTTGAACTTGGGAGCTGAATATGGATTGTAGGAAATTGATTCCTATTCAAAATTAGATTTGGATTGGTCATTTATCATAAAGCATGAGAAAGTTATATTTGGTCAAAGTTGAGTTGACTTTTCCTACAAAACCCTAATTTAGCAACTTTTGAGTCTTGATGAATTATGAACAATCCTTGATGAATCATGATCAAACCTTGATCAAATGATGAAATATGCTTCAAAATGAGGATGTGGACCAAAAATATTGAAGTTTGACTGTATGTGGGCCACAGTTGACTTTTGCCCTAGCATAGTCGATTTTTGGGCCTTTGAGCAATTGATTGAGCAAATTTCCTCTGTAGGGTGTGATCGGTGGGAACGAGAACTGACTGTTTTTTAATATGCTGGTTCATGTTTGCGTTTGTTTTTGCAAAGTGTCGCGGTAAGCAAGAGTCGCCACCGTCTTTTATTTTATCCAACAAGGGAAAGGACAAAAGCACAGAAAAATTCCTTTTCGAGATGTTTCTCGGGTTCGGGAGGTAGATTATAGAAAGGGAAGGTGTTAGCACCCTTTCTATCTTTGGTTATCCACGGGATCTTAGGTACTTGCTCACTATGTTTTCAAAAAGGTTTTCTTTTCTTTGTGGGTTTTGAAAAGAGTTTTGTTTGAAACTTCATTCTAACTCTTGCCTCTGTCTTCAAGAGTGTATGAAGTGTTTTTGAAAACTTTGTTCGAAAAGTGTAAGTGTGAAAAGTTTTTGTTTTGTTTTAAAAGAGAGCAAGTACTTAAGAACCTCTACCTACTCAAAAAGGAATTAAACTGTGTAAATGTCCTTTAGACAATGCTATCCCACTATTAAGGAGTAGGTAGCACCGTCGTTGGAGTTTTCGGGTCAATTCGATTTAAGGGACTTGTGGTCACTAAAGCAACATTGGGACGCTTTAGTGGTAATCCTAATGTCTTAGATCATTTTTATCGAGGCAACCATTTCAAGGAAACTTTGATCTTTAGACAGGAGGACGACCTCTAAAACTTCCTATACTCAATGACCACGTTCGAGGCAACCAAGTGAGGTGTACCCTAGGAGTGGCATGTGCGAGTGCGTCAATTTTCAGTTTATATTATATTTGTACATGTTATGGTGAGCTACAATTGATTTTAAATTAAGATAGGTCTTGCCATACAATCCTAGTTAGCATACATCTAAGCATTTAATATATGTACAGGAATTTAAAGTGCGGGAATTGGAAATCCTAGGCTATTACAAGGCTTCGGGGAGGGGGATTATTTACATGTCCAAAATTGGGGAATAAAGCAGTAAAGTAAAAGTCTTAGTTTGAGCTATTACATCCCATTGGGCAGTTACAATAAAATAAACGCGTGCAAATCTGAAAATAAACTCTAAAAATCCTAAGAATAAAATCTTTTTTTGTTGTTTTATTTTATTTTGGGAAAATGATCTAAATCTACTTAGTTTTAGTTTTTTTTGGAAAAATGTTAAATAATTAAAAGATTAATTAACAAAGTTAATTTAATAGAAAAATAACTATCCTAATGTTTTTGTGGTTTTCTTATTTTAATGTTAATTAAAAAGAAGAAAAAAAGAAGTCAATGAAAGCAAAAAATAAAATAAGGGGAATCCTTCGATCCAGGTAAAAAGGAGTTTCGACCCAGGGAGTGGCATGGAAGCTTCGATCCAGAGGGGGTCATGGTCCTTTCGATTGGGCTAAACAGCAAGGCGTGAGTAGCCTTCGATCCATGGAAGAGGATTGTCTTTTGATCATGGAGGTCATGGTTTTCGATCCAGGAATGAGATGCCTCCTTCGATCCAGCATGCTCATGGGTTCGATCCAGAGAAGGTGCTCTCCTTCGATCTGGGGTGTTATACCTGCAAAAGCATGTTAGCGAAATAAAACGCAGGGCCTGGGTATTGAACCCCGGGCCCTTCGATCCTGCGCTTGCTAGGTCTCTTCAGGCTATGTCTGTAGCAAGTATTAGCAAACGAAAAACATGACCTGGGTGCCAAACCTAGGCCTTTTGATCCTGTCTGGGATGGCAAATCGAAAGTAACAACAAGTAATGATATGTTATGCGAAAAACAAGGTTGGATAATTTACCCTTTCTTACCAACAGATTGGACTTTCGATTTGGGCGCTTCCTGGATGTAGGCACCTTCGATCTAGGCTTCTGGGCTTGGCTACTTATGAAAATGCTGATGACTTTTGGGCAGCGTAACTCCAATGTCTTTTGTTCTCCTATTGTGTGATTTTAGTTGTGTATTCTCCTGCAGAGTTTTTGTGTGTGTTGTATATTTTCGTGTGTATATTTTCTGTGTCCTGGTAATGTATGCTGGCCTCTGTATTTATAGGGGTGTGAGGGGGCAGTAATGGCAAGAGACAGCCATTAAACAGGCCAATAAATGCCATGAGACAAGAAATGGACACATTCAATAATTTCCTTTTTTGAAACATTTGTATCTCTTGAATGAACCTGGATGCTTTTGACTTGAGCTCCCCCTTGATGACCTCCTTCGAATGGCCCTTGTCCAAAGATCAGTTGAAGGATTCCAATCGAAAGGCTCTATTAACAGGCCAATCGAAAGGTGTTGTTCATGCCAATCGAAGGACATGGTTAACATGCCTGTCGAAGTTGCCTTGACATAATGCCAATCGAAGTGCTTGTTCATCATACCAATCGAAAGACTCCTTCAGAATACCACTCGAAATGCTTATCCATAATGCCAATCGAAAGGCTCATTCAGAATACCAATCGAAGGGTCTTTCAGAATGCCAATCGAAGTGCTCCTTCAGAATGCCAATCGAAATGCTCCTTCAGAATGCCAATCGAAGGGTCTTTCAGAATGCCAATCGAAGTACTCCTTCAGAATGCCAATCGAAGTGCTCCTTCAAAGTACCAATCGAAGGGCCTTTCTGAATGCCAATCGAAAGGTACTTAAAGTACCACTCAAAATTTTTCTTTTTCCTTAGGCAAGGGTTTGTGATCAACCATGCAGGGGGAAGACTTTGGAAAACATGAGAGGGCAAATTTTGGGGTGCAACATAGGGCTTGAAACTTGACATGGATGATCTTGAGAACATATTAGGACAATGTTGATCATTTTGGGTCCCTTGGACTCAAGTATCTTGATGCAACATGAAACCCTAATTTGAGGTAGACTGTCTTAGGAGAGAGCTTGTCTGGACAACCCTTGGACTACCTTGAGAAACTTGAGGATCTTTCTTGAAATGTTTTGATAAATATGGGAGGGCAAATTTTTGGGTACAACAATGTCCAATATATATCTAGGAATGAATTAGGGTTGTGAAATTGGATTGAATCTTTGCAATTATGAGAGATTTTATTTGATTTTCATGCTACATGTAAACTTGCTATTTTGATCCAAATCATCCATTTCTTGTACCAATTATGCTTGATTCGTTTTGGTCTTGATAACTCGGCATATTTTGATTGCCAACGTGTCCAAAAACCAAATCAAATCATATCTTTGCTATTATTCACCAATTATTTGATTTAATTCAATTTTTAATTAATAAAAAATTAACATAAATTGAAAAATGAAGAAAATAATGTGTGGATGAATATTTGGGTCGTGTATCATATTATAAGTAAGGTGCAAGCATGAAAAGTTAGGCCCATTTAGCAAAAAATGCATTTTTGAGCACATTTGACTTTTGGAAATTTTGCAAAAAGGGTCAACTTTGACAAGGCATATCTCCTCCAATTTTAACCCTAGAGAGGTGTTATTGGACTTTTTAGAAATATTAGGATGTCCCCTAAGAAAAAAATTTGGTCTCATTTCAATTGAGTTTTCCATGTTCATGTAGGAAGCTTTGACCCAAAAGGTGTTTTTGTTAACTTTTCAAAAGGACCCATAATGTAGAAATTCATATCTTTTTATGGGTGCATATTTTGAACTTGTGGGATGAATATGATTTGTAGGTAATTGTATCCTCTTCAAAATGAGATTTGGATGGAAACTTTATGATGAAGCATCTGGAAGTCGTGCTTGGTCAAAGTTTGGTTGACTTTTACTCAAAAACCCTAATTTAGCAACTTTTGGTTTTTGATTAATTTGGAGCATTCCTTGGGGAATCGTGATCAACCCTTGATCAAATGATGAAAGTCACTTTAAAATGTTAATTTTGACCTAAACTCTTGAAGTTTGACTGTATGTGGGCCACAGTTGACTTTTGACTTAATACAGTCGATTCTCACGCATTTGAGCAGTTGATTGAGAAAACTTCTTGTGCAAGGCCTGAAACTTGACATAGAGGGTATTGAGAACATATTAGGACCATGGAGATAATATGAGGTCTTTGGACTTCACCTATCCTGATGAAAATGGAAACCCTAATTTGAGACACACTGCCTTAGGAGAGAGTTTGTCTGGTCAACTCTTGGGCAAACTTGAGCAAATTGAGGATCTCTAGAAGTATGTATTGAGTAACATGAGAGGGAAAATTTTGAGGTACAACGGCTTCCCCTGTTCAATCTTCTTAAACCTGAGGATGTAGATTGGCTCGTCTACCTTTCATGATCTGAAGGTGGAAGATGATTGAACACTAGAGTGCCTAGAAATTTGCACTCGCATGAAGTGACACTTGATTTGTGATATCGGGAATAGGCTTATAGATTCCATTTGGAAGTTGCTGGAGAATTGTCAGAGATGGGATTAAAGATGCCATCCAGAGGATGTTGATTTCCTGAGATATTCCTTCAATGAGAGTTCATATTCCTGTCGTCGAGGAGGGATCTGCCGAGGAATGTTGGTCTCTGTCCTGGGAGAAATAGAATTTTAGGAGCTTCAATTGTCCGTTACTCTACTGGGGAAATAACTTTGGATTGAGGAAGCGGAAGTGAACTGCATATCTGGTCAGGGTATATGCTGCACCGCGACTTACTGGGGAAATGCGAAACCAATCGTATTTGATCAGGTCCAAGTCTTACAGGGTTGTGGACTGGTTTATGGAGGTAAGAGAAAGGAAACCTAGATGGTAAGGTTATGAGAAGGAACCTGGGTAGTAGGGTTTCTTTGAAATGAAAAGCCTGGATAGTAGGGTTGTGAGAAGGAACCTGGATAGTAGGGTTACTTCGATATGAAAGCCTGGATAGTAGGGCTGTGAGAAGGAACCTGGGTCATAGGGTTACTTCGATATGAAAGCCTGGATAGTAGGGCTGTGAGAAGGAACCTGGGTCGTAGGGTTACTTCGATATGAAATCCTGGATAGTAGGGTTGTGAGAAGGAACTTGGATAGTAGGGTTACTTCACTATGAAAGCATGGATAGTAGGGCTGTAAGGAGGAACCTGAATAGTAGGGTTACTTCGATATGAAAGCCTGGATATTAGGGTTGTGAGAAGGAACCTGGGTCATAGGGTTACTTCGATATGAAAGCCTGGATAGTAGGACTGTGAGAAGGAACCTGGGTCGTAGGGTTACTTTGATATGAAAGTCTGGATAATAGGGCTGTGAGAAGGAACCTGGATAGTAGGGTTGCTTCGCTATGAAAGCCTGGATAGTAAGGCTGTGAAAAGGAACCTGGATAGTAGGGTTACTTCGATATGAAAGCCTGGATAGTAGGGTTGTAAGAAGGAACCTGGGTCGTAGGGTTACTTCGATATGAAAGCCTGGATAGTAGGGCTGTGAGAAGGAACCTGGGTCGTAGGGTTACTTTGATATGAAAGCCTGGATAGTAGGGTTGTGAGAAGGAATCTGGGTCGTAGGGTTACTTCGATATGAAAGCTTGGATAGTAGGGCTGTGAGAAGGAACCTGGGTCGTAGGGTTACTTCGATATGAAAGCCTGGATAGTAGGGATATGAGAAGGAACTTGGGTCGTAGGGTTACTTCGATATGAAAGCCTAGATAGTAGGGCCGTGAGAAGGAACCTAGGTCGTAGGGTTACTTCGATATGAAAGCCTGGATAGTAGGGCTGTGAGAAGGAACTGGGTCATAGGATTACTTCGATATGAAAGCTTGGATAGTAGGGCTGTGAGAAGCAACCTGGGTCATAGGGTTACTTTGATATGAAAGCCTGGATAGTAGGGCTGTGAGAAGGAACCTGGGTAGTAGGGTTACTTCAAAGTGATTGTGTAGATTAGTTGACCCGTTTAGTTTTGGGAACTGAGTTTCTGTTATTTGTCTATAGATGTAATTTGTATAACTGCTTGATTTGTTGAAGCTAATTGTCCTTTCCTGAAAGTTATCGGGGTTAGTTATATGTGATGCATGACATGCAGGGTGAGATGATGTTCTCAAAATAAATTAGATTATGTTGTATATGGTATGTATGCGTATGTCATGATGTATGTTTATGAAATGCTATCGGGGTATGCTCGCGTCTGGGAAAATAAATCCCTGACGGCTGCTGGAGATTTACAAATATTTTGTCAGGAAGAGATGTTGGAGAATAATTCTGCGGGGACCAAACTTAGGGGGAAGAGATACTTTGTTGGTAGACCTGCTGATCTGGAGGAATAAACTCAGTTGGGGGATGAAATTTACTGACTCACCCGCGATTATGAACCTTGGTTGGGGTGGTTACATCCTGTTTTGGGAAAGCTAACATCAATGCCTTTGGATAATTTTACTCTGTGGGGAGTGTATGTACCAATAATTATGTTCCCAAGCTGGCTATATCCCAGTACCTACTGGGCAGAATAACTGTAGGGTTTAGTACTTCTTGTTTTTTCCTATTTCTGGAATTACGAGTAATTGTCTTTTGCTTCTTATGTAAATATTTATGAGCGGCAATCATTTTCAAATGCATATATCAAAAATAAATCATTGGACGTTCTTGCAAAACAAAACAGAAAAAGAAAAACGAATTGAAGTTTCTCGTGAAAATGATTTGTATTGATTTTTGAAGTTGGCTTGTAATAGGCGTTTTGTATAAAGAGGCTGACGCTCTAGTAAGAGAACACCGCCAAAAGGTAGAAATTATACAATTTGTGTAAAAGAAATAAATATAACTATGTGAAATGACCCCATTGGGTTCCAACTCTGCTATTGCCTTTATATCTTCAAGCGTCTCATCACTTTGCTACTTGGTCGAAGGTTAATCAGATTGGTTGGCACCGTCCGAGCTTGATAGTCGATACCGAAGTCTATTCGCAAGATGATCCAATGAGACATAGTGGTATGCTTTATACCCCTAACTTTTGCCTGGACCGCCCTTTCGGGTTTTCAGTCCACCGGGATACCCCTTTTTGCCCAAGCCACCCTTTCGGGTTTTCGACTTGCCGGGTGTATGGATTTTTTTTCATTTTCATCCCTTATTTTTGCTTGAACCCTTTTGGTTCACTGGGAAGCCCTTATTTTTGCCTAGGCCAGTCAACCTAGTGATTCTTTTAGTTAGGCGTAGTATCTTTTCACTATGTCTGCATTGACAGGGTGAGGAAGGTCGTCACCGTCCATGGTGGTTAGAATCACAGCTCCTCCCAAGAAAATGTTCTTAACCACAAATGGCCCTTCGTACGCCGGGGTCCATTTGCCCCTGGGATCACCTTGCAACAGTATGATGCGTTTGATCACTAGATCCCCAACTTGATATTCTTGACGCCTGACTTTCTTGTTAAAAGCCTTGATCATTCGCTTTTGATACGCCTGACCATGGCAGATAGCAATAAGTCTTTTTTCATCGATTAGATTCAGCTGATCAAGTCGAGTTTGGATCCAGTCGTCTTTGTTCAAACCTGCATCCTTCATAATCCTAAGAGAAGGTATCTGGACTTCGATGGGTAAGACTACGTCCATGCCATATACCAGAGAGTAGGGTGTTTCCCATGTCGACGTCCATGCTGAGGTGCAGTACCCATGAAGAGCGAATGGTAACATCCCATGCCAGTCTTTATATGTCACCGTCATCTTCTATACAATCTTCTTAATGTTCTTGTTAGCTGCTTCAACAGCGCCATTCATCTTCGGCCGCTAGGGGGAAGAATTATGATGTTGTATCTTGAACTGTTTACAAAGCTCGGTGATCATTGTGTTGTTGAGATTCGTACTATTTTTAGTAATAATTCTCTCTGGCACACCATATCGACAGATCAGATTATGTCGGATAAACCACGCCACGATGTTCTTGGTTACTGTAGCAAAGGAAGTTGCCTCAACCCACTTCGTGAAGTAATCAATGGCTACTAAGATGAAGCGATGTCCATTGGAAGCGGTGGGCCTGATTTCTTCGATCATGTCGATGCCCCACATTGCAAAGGGCCACGGAGCTGTCAAGACGTTTAAGGGGACCAGAGGCACATGCACTTTATCAGCGTATATTTGGCACTTATGACAGGTTCGAGAGTGTTGATAACAATCGGCTTCCATAGTGGACCAGTAATATCCTGCCCGTAGGATCTTCTTAGCCATGGTATGTCCACTAGAATGGGTTCCGAAGGTACCTTCATGTAGATCTGCCAAGATCCTCTCTGCTTCACTCTTGTCTACACACCGTAGTAGTGTGGAGTCATGGTTGCGTTTATAGAGGATTCCATTACTGAGGAAGAACTTTGCAGCGAACCTTCTCATAAACTTCTTATCATTGACATATGTCCCTTCGGGATACTCTTGAGCCTCGAGATACCTTTTGACTTCATAAAACCAGGGTTTGTCTGCCACTTCTTCGGTATCGATCTCGCAGCAGTGTGCTGGTTCATCCAACCTCTCAATGGTAATTTGGGGAGCTTCATTGTCCCACCTAACTTTGAACATAGAAGACATGGTAGCTAGCGCGTCCGCTAACTGGTTCTCCTCTCGTGGGAAATGTTCGAAGGTTACCTCCTCAAAGTGTGGGAGCAATGTCAGTACGTACTCTTTATAAGGAATAAGGTTCGGGTGCTTCGTATCCCACTTGCCCTTGATCTGACTTACCACCAAAGTGGAATCCCTGAATACACTCAAGAACTTGATCCTTAGGTCAATAGCATCTCGAAGGCCAATGATGCACGCTTCATACTCCGCCATGTTGTTGGTGCAGTTGAAACATAATCGGGCAGTGAACGGAGTATGATAGCCCTCGGGAGATATGATTACAGCGCCAATGCCATTACCCAATGCATTTGAGGCTCCATCAAAATACATAGACCATCGGGATCCTTCCTTGGGTCCTTCATCCGGTCCAGGTTCTTCGTAGTCAGTCACCAACATAATATTCTCATTTGGGAACTCGAAATTCATGGACTGGTAATCATCCACGGCCTGATGAGCCAATTGATCAGCCAATACACTTCCCTTGATTGCTTTTTGGGTTGTATATTGTATGTCGTACTCATTTAAGATCATTTTCCACCTTGCTATCCTTCTGGAGAGTGTGGGCTTCTCGAAAATGTACTTGATCGGATCCACCTTTGATATCAACAAAGTAGTGTGAGTCAGCATATACTGTCTCAGTCGGCGAGCAGCCCATGCCAAAGCGCACCAAGTTTTCTTGAGCAATGAGTATCGTGTCTCACAGTCGGTAAACTTTTTTCTAAGTTAGTATAATGCGTGCTCTTTTCGACCAGACTCGTCATGTTGCCCCAGCACACACACCATTAAATTGTCTAGCACTGTCAACTATAATATCAAAGGGCTTCCTTTAACTTGAGGCATTAGAATTGGTGGTTCTTGAAGGTATTCCTTGATTATTTCAAAAGCGGTCTGGCATTCATCATTCCACTTTACCACTTGATCTTTCTTCAGAAGTTTGAAGATTGGCTCGCAAGTAGCAGTTAGATGTTAAATGAATCGAGCAATGTAATTAGGCGTCCCAAGAAACCTCTAACTTCCTTCTTTGTACGGGGATCCGACATCTCTTGTATGGCCTTCACCTTTGCAGGGTCTACCTGAATACCTTTGTCACTGACGATGAATCCCATAATCTTACTAGTCCTTACCCCGAAGGTGCACTTGTTCGGATATAACCTCAGCTTGTACGTCTTCAACCTATCAAACAACTTTTGTAGATGATCAAGATGTTCTTCTTCAGTTTGAGACCTGGCTATCATATCGTCGATGTAAACCTCTATCTCATGGTGAATGATGTCATGGAACAAAGCTACCATAGCTCGCCGATAAGTTGCCCCAGCATTCTTCAACCCAAACGGCATCACCTTGTAGCAGAAGGTGCCCCACTGTGTAACGAAGGTTGTCTTCTCCATGTGTTCAGGAGCCATCTTGATATGGTTGTAGCTAGAGAAACCATCCATGAAGGAGAATATTTTATGTTGCGCGCTGTTTTCGACCAGAACATCAATGTGAGGAAGTGGGAAGTCATCCTTGGGGCTTGCTCTATTCAGATCTTTGTAATCTACGCACATCTGTACCTTACCGTCCTTCTTAGGCACCGGAAAAACGTTAGTAATCCACTGTGGATATGAAGTGACAGCTAAGAATCCTGCGTCGAACTGTTTCATGACCTCTGCCTTGATCTTCTCTGACATTTCAGGGCGCATACGAAGAACCTTCTGTTTAATCGGGGGACAGTCTTCTTTAGTCGGTAGGCGATGTACCATAATATCAGTGTCCAAACCAGGCATATCTTCATAAGACCAAGCGAAGATCTCAACATAGTCGTGCAACATCTGTATCAACCTCTATTTGACGGTAAGCTTCAGATTTGCACCTATTTTAACCTATTTTCTGTCTTCCTCAGTACCCAAGTTCACTATCTCAACAGGCTCTTCATGAGGCTATATGGCCCTTTCTTTCTGCTGCAATAGTCTAGCAAGTTCTCCAGGCACCTCACAATCATCCTCACCTTCGTCCTCAGCTTGGTTGATCGGATTTTTGAAGTCATAACTGGCAATAGCAGAGCTGTTATCAATGGGATCCAGAGTGGATATGGATCTGCATTATGATACGTGAGTGTGTGTAAGAGAATATTTGTTTTGATAAAGTGAAAGCAGGAAAGAAAAACAGAGAGCGCAAAATTTGTATGCAAGAAACGTCCAATGCTTTATTAATGATATATGAAATGACAAATAATAGCCCTCACAAGCAAAAGCCAAGGTGCCTCGGGCAAGGCACCAGGCCATAAAGTTTCAAATTGTTTATTACAAATCTCAAAATAAGTAAGTCAATTACTGCGGAATAAAAGAAACAGGTATAAAGTCCCTAGTCGTCTAGTTACTCAGTCCACCATTGGTAGTTGGGTAGATCCAGCTGTCCATGTATGAGTCTTCCTCGCTGTCTTCAATGGCAATAACCCCACGATTGCTGATGCGTAGGGGAAGTCCTCCAGCCTGAGCGCGTCGAACAACCCTTTGAGCCCCTGTAGTAAAGCCCAAACCAAATTTGTCAGTTTTATAAGTGAAATCATGGAGCTGACCCCAATTGGCACACCCACCTTCTTCAACGACAACCATGAAGTCCTTGAGGGAAGCCATCTTCAGAGGAGGTTTGCTGTTGGTGGTAGCTTCAGTTGATGCCAAGATCTGAGGGACCTCTTCGAAGTTCTGACAAGGAGTTTCTATGAATTCCTCATCCATCTCTACATAATGGAAGGAATTGATATGGCTCACCATATACTCCTCTTCACCCCGCACTGTGACAATCTTCCCTTTTACCGGATACTTCAGCATTTGGTGGAGTGTGGAAGTAACTTCCCCAGCCTCAAGGATCCAAGGACAACCCAACAAACAAGAATGCGAAGGCCTGATATCCATCACATAGAAAGTGGACCCAAAAGTATGAGAACCTACTTTGACAGGGATGTCCACTTCCCCGTGCACCATTCTCTTTGATCTGTCAAAAGCCCTTACCACAATGTTACTAGGCTTTAGAGTCAAACCCTCGCAATCCAATTGATCCAACGCGTTCTTCGGCAGAACATTCAGAAAAGACCCAGTATCTACCAACACATGAGCCATAGTGGTGCCCCTGCATTCAATCGAGACATGCAGCGCATCATTATGATTCCTTCCTTTCGGTGTCAAGTTTGCATCTGAAAAACCCAGCCCATTATCAGTAGTCAGGCTGGCCACACAATCTTTGAACTGATCAGCTGAAGTTTCCCGCGACACATGCGCAGTCTTGAGGAATGCAATCAAAGCCTTCGCATGGGCCTCAGAGCACAACAATAGGGATAACATGGATATCTTTGATGGGCTCTGCCCTAGCTGCTCGACCACATTGTAGTCGCTCTTCTTAATGATTTTCAATATTTCCTCTATTTCTTATTTAGAGGCTTCCACAACATTTTTTTCTAGGTACCTCCGTCTGGGCAGGCTCACCTATAATTTCCTTGTCGCGGGTATCAAACGATTCTTCGACAGGGGTAATAACTGGAGTAAGAACGGGAATTGTAGTTGGTGTACTAGCAGGAACAACAGATGGAATGACAATAGTTTTGTTGACAGTCTTATGGGAAATATCGGGAGAGAATACCCTTCCACTTCGGGTAACTTTGTTGGTTCCAATAATGTTACCAGTATCAGGATCAACTTCTTCATCTTTCAAATCTTGTATGATGCCATGATAGTACACATCGGCACCATAATGCTAGGGGACAGCTTTGTCTGAGACATACGGGACAGGACCAAGAACAGTGATTATCAGTGGAGAAATTCTTGGAGCATATGTAATCCTAACAGGTCTTCTCGAGGAGACCTTGGAAGTATTGGCGGAAATGGTTATAATGGCAATGTCTTTAGATGGAACCACAGGAACCAAAGTTTTCTCGAACAAAATTTATTTGCTGTCCATCAGGCGTTGAACACCCGACTTCAGCAAATGGCAACCAGAAGATAGAAATAAACACACGTGGCAACCTTCACCACAACCCGAAAATAAACCTCCCAACAACAAATTCTTCTTCACAGTCATGAGAGGAGTAGAAACTTCATCCACCAACGCCACAAACAAGTCGGTATCAACAACATTAATTCAACGACCGTGCTTAGGCATGGGAGCAGTTATGACATTTGGCTTCTCTGGAGCATCAAAATCTATTTCCTTGGCTTCAATCAAGTCTTGTACTTTGTTTCTCAGAGCCCAGCAGTCATTTGTATCGTGGCCAAGACTCTCAGAATGATAGGCACACCGAGCATTTGGATTATATCGGGGAGATGTAGTATTAGGATTCTTGGGAGCCTCTTTCAAGGTTACCAAGTTGGATCTCAGCAGATGAGGTAGAACTTCAGCCAATGTCATGTTGATGCGGGTAAACTGCCATTGTGGTCTTTCCATCCTTTGTTGATTGTTATGTTGTGGAGCAACTGCAGGTCTAGGTATCATCACAATACTTACTGTCTGATGATGTTCAGCCCTATTTTGGCCCCTCGGGCTATAGATGGCACCGACTTCCTTCTTACCAGCGAAAGGCTTCTTTACTGATCTCGAAGAGGCATCCTTCTGTATCTTACTGCTCCAGATCCCAGCTTCTACTCTCTCTCCAGTTAAAATCAGCTCGGTGAAGCCAGTTGTCGATCAAATGATTGAAAAATGGACTAGATAGCGTCCCCAGAAACATATCAACCAACTCCCTATCAGACAATGGGGGTTGAACTCTCCCTGCCAAGTCTCTCCATTTATGTGCATAGTCCTTAAAGCCTTCTCTTGCACCCATGGACATACTCTGGAGTTGAGTACAAATAGGAGCAAGGTCGGCATTATATTGATATTGCTTGTAGAAAGCAGCAGCCAGATCTTCCCAATTTCAGACATTGGCTCCCTCCAGCTGGTAGAACCATTCAAGCTGAGTCCCTGATAGACTATCTTGAAAGAAATGGACCCACAGATTTCTATCAGAGGTGTGGGGTTGGATCTTTCTGACATAAGAATGAAGATGGAGTTCTGGGCAGGACACCCCATCATACTTAGCAAAAATGGGGGCTTTGAACTTCTGCGGGATGACCACTCCCGACACCAATCCTAATTCTTCGAAATCTAACCCAGGTATCCTCTGAACTTCCATGGCACTCAGACGATCTTCCAACTATTTGTATCTATCCTCAGCAGGAGGATATTGCTCATCATTGTAATCGGTATCATTGTCAGAAACTGCAGGACTAGGATCCTTCTATTCTTCCTAATTCTCCCCTTCCTTGGATGAAGAGGTCAGATCGACTTGTCGCTTCAACCGCTCTCCAAACCTTCTGCCCATATTTAGAATACCGACAACCTTCTTTTTCTTCTTCTCTTTCAGAATGAGGGCTTTCAGATCCTCCTTCCCTTTTGCCAGACTTATGAACATTTGTTGGAACTGAGCATTATGTGCCTGAAGGTCCTTGATGTTTTGGGCGGAAGACATTTCATGCTGAAATAAACAGCGAAGAAGATGAGAAACCTGTAATGGTACATGTGCATGCGATGTTATGAATGGGATGCGCATGCAATGATTTCAAAGACTTCGGGAAATTTAAATTTGCAAACCAAAATAAACAAAGATTTTATTAGCTGAATTTGAAGGTTCAAAATGCCTTTTAGGCGTTACAATTAAAAATAAATCTAAAACTAAAAAAGAAATCAAAATTCCCATGGATGCTTTCTCTTTGTGCCGAGATAAACACTGAGCCCTCTTTCTTCATGCAGTTGCTTTGTGAGCTCTAAAACCTTCCTCTCCTGAGCACAAAACTGATCCTTGTAAGTATCCCGCTCCTTCATCAACTGAATCTAAGACCTTTGTAATTCCCCAAGATTATTGGGCATGTAAGGATATAGAACAGTGTAAGGAATAACTTCTTCAGTAGTGAGTTCCACAATCACTGGTAAAACGGCCACATAGGGCATCATAAGTTTCTGGGCACGAGCTCGTACCCACTGGAGGTAAGGTTCCATAGGAATGGAAGTCTTTGGCCCCAAAGCCCTGGCGCCAGATTGGTTTACCATGCCTCAAGCTCGTATGAACCTCCGGCGATACTCGTGAGTGTCATCCTCATAGTTGAATACAATGCCCTCGATAAGTAACTCATGGGGACCGTCCCTTTGAGCGTAACCAAATTGTCGCAGAGCTAAACAAGGATTGTAGGTTATACCTCCTCTGATACCAAGCAACAGGACATTAGGGTATTCCCTGCAGCGGTCAATAATAGCAGTGTTTTCCATAGCTCGAGAACACCAAAGAATATCCGTGTGAGTGAGTGACATTATCCTTTGCGACAAACCCAAACCTTCTTCACTCTTCAATACGGACTTAGGGAGGTGAGAAATAAACCACCTCAACGGCAATGGCGTGCAGCACATAAGAACCCCTCTTCTCTTCATGGTACGAGTATGGAGAGTGTGCAAAATATCTCCGAGCAATGTTGGCACAGGGTTGCGGAAGAGGAAGATCTTGATAGCATTCACATCTACGAATGAGTCCGGATTAGGGAATGGGACTAACCCATAGATTAGAAGAGCCAGAACCTCCTCAAAAGCCTGAAAATCCATATCCTCCCAAAATAGCTGGGCCTTGTCTATTAGAAACTTACCTAGAAAACCCTTGACTCCGCTTCTTGTTTCCCAATTGGATACCACGTCGGCCCGTTTCAGATGCAAAGCTGAGGTAATGACTTATGGCTTAGGGACTTCTTCTAGACCTTTGAAGGGAAACTACTCAATAATGGGTATATCCAATAGCTGAGAGAATTCTTCCAAGGTAGGCACCAACTGATAGTCTGGAAAGGTGAAGCAATGGTGCTTGGGATCGAAGAACTGAAAAAGTAAACTCATCATCTTTTCATCAAAGTTTGAAGTAACCAGGTTGAGAAGTTGACCATGTCTCTTAGTGAATGCAGAAGTTTCAGAAACCCTTGATACTAGCTCTTTGAGTTGGGAAGGTATCTTCACAAAGCTGATTCAGATAGTGTTCCTACGAATGGAAGCCATGATCTGCAAAACAGAACAGAGATAAATTCCCTTGGTCTTTGAAATGGTTAGTGCAATAAGAATGGATGTTATGTTATGATGCATGATGTCATGAGAAAACACAGGTATAACAAACACAGGTATAGCAAGCACAATCAAATCATACAAAGTCCTTAGGTTTAAGGCCTGCATGAGGTTAAAGGTAGTACCCTCTTGAAGTTTAGTTGGTTTTAAACCTGTCTTAAAAAGTAACCGGGTTCTAGAGGATCTCAATATCACTAACCATCCTTTATCGGGCATTGTCTCAGCTAAAGCAATCTTTTCTTGCAGCCGAAATATCCCGAAAGTCTGATCTCAATGAGTGTAGCATCGAGTATTACCAATCCTCAGCTCTACACCGAGGCCGGCTATCTCACTACTTTCTAATGGCCAAGTTTGTTCAACTAAGGTTCTAAGGTCCGTTAGTGCTTCACGACACCATGCGGCGGCCCCGTATTCTCTTCGTTTCCCCATGAAGGATATCGGTACCAACCAAAGTGCCACACCAACCAGCCACCGCTTAAACCATATCGGTCTATGGCGTACAGTCTACACGATCTATCGCTGTTTACCTAAAAAGTGTCCCCAGATCCGAGTGTATGATCTATAGTAACCCCAAACAAACCCTCAAAAGTAAAGCAATCAAGACAATTAAGAGAAGCAATTTAATGACCTAGATCCTAAGGTATACCCCACTTATTTAATCCCCAACAGAGTTTCCAGTTCTGTGACACGGTGGCAGAACCGACTGTTTTTACTGGTTTGCGTTTTGCGTTTTTGTTTGCAAAATGTCACGGTAAGCAAGAGTCGCCACCGACTTTTATTTCATCCAATCATGGAAAAGGAAAAAGAACAAAAAAAACCTTTCTTTGAGATGTTTCTGAGTACGGGGGGTAGATTATAGAAAGGGAAGGTGTTATCACCCTTTCTATCCAAAGTTTTCTATGGGCTCTTAGGTACTTGCTCATTTTTCAAATTTCTTGTGTGTGTGCTTGTTTTGAAAATGTTTTACTTCGTGATAACCCTTGTATCAGTCCTCAAGGATGTGACGAAGTTTGTTTTGAAAATTTGTTTTGAAAGGTGTTTGTGTGAAAATTTTTGTTGAGCAAGTACTTAAGATTCTACCTACTCGAAAAAAGATTGTTTGTTCTCGTTTCCTTTAGAACTCCCTATATTAATATTAAGGAGTAGGTAGCCCCGTCGTTGGAGTTGTAAGGGACATTCAAAAGGGGCAAGTACAATCACTAAAGCAACAGTTAGAAAACTTTAGTAGTAACCCTAGAGTCTTAAGATCTTTCCGAGGCAACATTTCTGAGGCAACATTCGAATGGGACATTTTGATCTTTTAGACTAGAGGGCAACCACTAAAATCTCCTATGCTTAATGAATGTTTACCGAAGGCAACTGAAGTGGGGTAAACCCTAGGAGTGAATATGTGCATATGAATTGTTTCAGTTATTTAATCTTTGCACATTAGGTGATCTACCGTTTAAATTTCAAGTAATCTTCCCATACAATCCTATTAGCATACATCTAGACAGTTAAATATTTGTTGGAATTTAAAGTGCGAAAAATAAATCTAGCTATTACAAAGCTTTAACAGTTACATAATTATCTTGACGAAAAATAAAATAAAAATGCGGAAGCTTAAACCCTAATTAAAACTATTACAAACTTGGAACAGTTACAATAATAATAAAAAAAATTAAAATGCGCAAGGTAAATTAAATGCGAGAAGAAATTGAAAACCCTAAAAATCAACTTGAAAAAATATTTAAACTATTTTTGAGAAAAGAATTAATTAAGTTATGCACAACTAAAACCCTAATTCTAATTATTTTTAATTATAAAAAGAAATTGAAATTAACCTAATTTAAACTAAATTAAATAATTCAAGAAAATAAAATATTTTACAAAAAAATATTTTGTGTATTTTTGTGGTTTTTTATTTGAGAAAAGAAACAATTTAATTACAAAAGTTAAAACCTAATTTCTATTTAATTTTAATTAAAACAAATAATCAAATAAACTAATTAACCTAATTTATTTTCAAAAATATTAATTTGAATAAAGAATATTTAATTCTATATTTTTGTGTTTTTTAGTTTGATAAAAATAATAATTTTTGTGTTAATTAATTAAAACAATTAAAGAAATTAAAAAGAAAATGAAAGAAAAGACAAATTGGGCCTGCGTGTCGTTAGAAATTGGGGGAGGGGGGTGTTTCTGGTTTTTTAGGCCCAATAGCCCTTCAAGCCCGGTCAGCGTTTGATTCCTTTTAGCATTAACTTGAGGGTGCATCATGGTCCCTCACTGTCGGAGCGTTAGATCTGGAGAGGCTGGGATCCATTGGTGATGACTTGAGGAGTATGGTGGACACCAGGATGAGAGATATGCTGGATCTGTTGAGAGAAAATAACATAAAGGGAATGCTGGGACCTGGGATCGAACCCAGGTCCTTATGCTTAATACCAATGCCTCGTTGCCAGCTGCGCTATGCGTTTTAATTATTAGTATAATGAAAACAAAATATAATATAAAGAAAACAAATCACTGACTCCCACGCGTGCGAATTTTCAAATGGGCGAATGGATGATTTCCACGTGATTGTCTCCTTCCCCAGGACTGTCGCTTTTGACATTAACCCTTTACCTACGGACAAACTCATCACTATAGGCTATAGTGACGGTTTCTTATGCATGGCTAAAACCTGCAAAAATCTTAAAATGAAATTCAAGCAATATAAATTCCATTCAAGGGCATGAATCAAATGTACTTCATCCCCTGAACATGAATAGGCCCTTAATTTGGCCCAATTTTTCCTCTAGCAAGGGTTCCCCAATTTGGAGCTCACGAACCCTAACTATGGCAAGTAGCTATTCCTGCATCAAAACTTAAATCCAGGCTATCAAAAAGCTTCCTAGCATGATCCTAAATATGTATATGCAAGCAAATTGGATTAAAAATGCGTAAAACTAGAGGAACAAGTTTGAGTTCAGAGGATGCAAACTGTTATGTATAGCTGGCGATTCTGGTGGTTTAATGACTTGGGAATGATTGGAATAACTTCAATGCACGCCCAGGAAGAGATTGCTAGCTTCCAATTGCCTTGAATCGTCCTATAGACTGAAAACCGAATCACACTTTTTGCAAGAAATCCACGTTTTATTTGATGCTTTTTACGACTTCAAAACCTTGTTTTATGCTTTGTACATGTCCAATATATATCTAGGAATGAATTAGGGTTGTGAAATTGGATTGAATCTTTGCAATTATGAGAGATTTGATTTGATTTTCATGCTACATGTAAACTTGCTATTTTGAGCCAAATCATCCCTTTCTTGTACCAATTATGCTTAATTCATTTTGGTCTTGATAACTCAGCATATTTTGATTGCCAACCTGTCCAAAAATCAAATCAAATCATATATTTGCTATTATTCACCAATTATTTGATTTAATTCAATTTTAATTAATAAAAAATCAAAATAAATTGAAAAATGAAGAAAATAATGTGTGGATGAATATTTGGGTCGTGGATCATATTATAAGTTAGGTGCAAGTATAAAAAGTTAGGCCCATTTAGCAAAAAATGCATTTTTGAGCACATTTGACTTTTGGCAATTTTGCAAAAAGGGTCAACTTTGACAAGGCATATCTTCTCCAATTTTAACCCTAGAGAGGTGTTCTTCGACTTTTTATAAATATTAGGATGTCCCCTAAGAAACCCTTTTGGTATCATTTCAATTGAGTCTTCCATGTTCATATAATAAGCTTTGACCCAAAAGGTGTTTTTGTTGACTTTTCAAAAGGACCCATAATATAGAAATTCATATCTTTTTATGGGTACATATTTTGGACTTGTGGGATGAAGATGAGTTGTAGGGAATTGCATCCTCTTCAAAATGAGCTTTGGATGGAAAATTTCTGATGAAGCATGTGGAAGTTATGCTTGTTCAAAGTTTGGTTGACTTTTACTAAGAAATCCTAACTTAGCAACTTTTGGGTTTTGATGAATTTGGTGCATTCCTTGGGGAATCGTGATCAACCCTTGATCAAATTATTAAATTCAATTCAAAATGTTAATGTTGACCAAAAATCTTGAAGTTTGACTGTATGTGGGCCACAGTTGACTTTTGACCTAATATAGTCGATTCTTAAGCATCTGAGCAGTTGACTGAGCAAACTTCTTGTGCAAGGCCTGAAACTTGACATGAAGGGTCTTGAGAACATATTAGGACCATGGAGAGCATATGTGGTATTTGGAGTTCACCTATCCTGATTAAAATGGAAACCCTAATTTGAGACACACTGCCTTAGGAGAGAGTTTGTCTGGTCAACTCTTGGGCAAACATGAGCAAATTGAGGATCTCTAGAAGTATGTATTGAGTAACATGAGAGGGAAAATTTTGGGGTACAACAGATACCTTTATTTATCCATGTGCAACCATTAACTTGTGCAGTACAGTGGTAACATTCTTCAAAACAACCTGGGAATATTTTGACTTTTAACAAATTCTTTTTAACAGTCTTCAAAGGAGTGGTCAAATCATTGATGGAGGAAACAAAAGAGGCATCTTCAATAGCATTGACACCCTTACCATGACTGGTCATGGGTGCGGTGATCACATTGGGAGTCGGTGGAAGGTTGAGTTCAATTGTTTTATTGTTGATCAAGTCTTGGATTTTGTTCTTTAATGCCCAACAGTCATTGGTATCATGTCCAAGACTATTTGAATGAAAAGAAAATTTTGCATTGGGAATTTATTTAGGAGAGGTTGTGTTAGGGTTAGAAGGGGATCTCGTAGTGTTACCAAATCAGCCTTCAGTAAGTGTTTCAAAGCTTAAGATAATTGCATATTGATTCTAGTAAATTGTCTTCTCTGGGCATCCGAACTTTGTTGGTTATTTTGTTGACGTGGCTATTGAGTTGGATTTGGGTTGGAAATAAATACTGCCCTTACTGAATGATGATGGTCATTCTTCATACGGCTTCTTGATCCATACACGACACTTGTTTCCTTTTTTCCAGTAAATGGTTTTTTCACAGCATTAGAGGTGGAGGCCATGGGTATCTTCCCGTTTTTAATCCCTCTCTCAACCCTCTTGCCAGTTAAGATCAATTCAGTAAATTCGGATGATGAACTCCCAATCAGCAAGTTGAAGAAAGGACCAGTAAGTGTTCCCATAAACATGTCTACCAATTCTCTATCAGTGAGAGGTGGTTACACCCTTCCAGCCAGGTCTCCCCACTTTTGGGCATACTCCATGAAGCCCTCATTTGAACCCATAGTCATGCCTTGCAATTGCACCTGAGTGGGTGCAAGATCAACATTGTATTGGTACTGCTTGTAGAAAGCAGCAGCTAGATTCTCCCAAGTGTGGATATTAGTCCCCTCAAGTTGATAAAACCATTCTAACTGCATTCCAGATAAACTTTCTTGGAAAAAGTGAACCCATAACTTTTGATCAGTGGTATATGGTTGAATTTTGCGGACGTAAGATCTCAGATGCATCTTAGGACAAGAGACTCCGTCATACTTGGCAAAGGCATGGACTTTGAATTTGTGCAGAATAACTACCCCAGGAACTAACCCTAAATATCCAAATCCTAGACCAGGTACTTTTTGAATTTCTACAGCCTTGAGTATGTCTTCAAGTTGTTTGTAATTCTTGTCCGCTGGTGGGTATTGTTCTTCGGAGTAATCCTCATCCTCAGAAATTTTGTTATTCCCAACCACAGCGCGGGTGCTTCTAGCATCTTCATTTTGATTATCATCATCTCGGAGGAGTCCTCTTCAATTTGAATTTGTCGGGCGGGGCCTTTGAACCTCTTCCCCATTTTGACAACAACTTTCTTTTTGGTCTTCTTCTTCATGACGAGAAGCGCCTTCAATTCTTGCTGACCTTTTTACAGGTTGAGAAGAGTCTCTTAGAACTAAGAGTGTTGAGTCTGCAAGTCCTTGACGGTTTGCTCGAGATCCATCTTATACTGAAATAAATAGTAGAAAGATGAGGAAACTTGTGCCAGAAAATCTGCGTATGATATGATGCATGTTATGTGGATGCAATGTTTTCAAGGACCTTAAGGAATTTAAATTTTCTTAGCCAAAAAGAAAACAAACACCACAAGTGTATTAATAAATTCAAATATTACAATTTCCTCTTGGGCTTACAATGAAAAATAAAAAAGGTCTCAAAGAAACAACAAAATGAAATCCTAAAACAAAAGACTCAGGTCTCCTACGAACGCATCCTTTTTGGTGTAATGTAGGCATTCAGGCTTTACTCCCCGCGTAGTTGTCTTGTAAGCTCCAACACTTTCTTCTTGCTTACATATAATTGGGATTCAAAGGTGTCTCGTTCCTCTTTGAGTTGAATCCACAATCTTTGCAATTCTTTGAGGTTGGTAGGCATGTTATGATGGAGAATGGTATGAGGAACATTCCTTTCGGAAACAGGCTCCACAATTATTGGTAGGATAGTCCGATACGGCATCATGAGGTTTTAAGCACGAGCTCTCACCCACTTGAGATAAGGATCCAAAGGAATAAAGTTCTTATGCCCCAAATTCTTGCTATAAACCTTGTTTACCATGCCCTAATCTCGTACAAATCTTTGACGATAACCTTGGACATAATTCTCGTAGTCGAACATAATACTTCGAGTAAGTGCATCATGAGGACCGTCCCTCTGAGCATAACCAAATTGTCGTAGAGCCAAAGAAAGTTTATAAGTAATGTCTCCTATAATACCGAGGAGTGGCACATTAGGTAATTCCCCACAATGGTCAATGATGGTAATATCCTCTAAAGATCGGGAACACCAATGAATATCTTAATGTGAGAGTGACATCAACCTTTGAGACCACCCCAAGCCTTGTTCGTCCTTCAAAACAGATCGAAGAAGGTTCGAAATAAACCACCTAGACAACAATGGTATGCAACACATAAGGATCCCTTTTCTCTTCATGGTGCGAGTGTGAAGAGAGTGCAAAATTTCTCTGAGCAAAGTAGGCACGGGGATACGAGAGAGGAAAATGTTGACCGTATTCACATCTATAAGTTGGTTTGGATTAGGGAACATTACCAACCCATAGATTAGAAGAGCCAAGACTTCTTAAAAATCTTACAAATCCAGAGCCTCCCAAAACAATTGTGCCTTTTCTATTAGAAACTTGGCTAGGAAACCCTTGACTCTGCTCCTTGTCTCCCAATTGGCTAGAATGTCAGACCGTTGTAAATGTAAGGCTTGTGCAATCTCCTCAGGTCGTGGCTATTTCTCTAGACCGGTGAAAGGCATTTGATCAAGAATATGCACTCCCAATATTTGAGAGAAATCTTCCATTGTGGGCACCAATTGATAATCAGGAAATGTGAAACAATGATGTTTAGGGTCAAAGAACTGAAAGAACACATCCATCATTTTCTCTTCAAAGCTTGAGGTAGCCAAGTTGAGAATTCGACCATATCTTTTGGTGAACGAAGAGTTTTCAGGAACCCTTGATTCTAACTCTTTGAGTTGAGGAGACACCTTTACAAAGCCAATTTGGATGGTATTTCTGCGAGTGGAAGCCATATCCTACAAAACGGAACAAAGATAAATCCTTAGGTCCTTGAAATGGTTAGTGAAAATTCTATGGCATGATGTCATAATGTTATGTACAAATAATCATATACAAGCAAAGCAAAACAAGTCCTTAGGTTTAGGCTTGCACGGGGTTTATAGGTAAGTATCCTCTTGAAGTTTTAGTTGGTTTAACCTGTCCTAAAAAGTAATCGGGTTCTAGGGAACCTCAATATCATTGATCTTTCTTCATCGGGCATTGTCTCATCACAATCAATCTTTTATTGCGGCCGAAATATCCCAAAAGTCCGATCTCAATGAGTGTAGTATCGAGTATCAACCAATCTTCAATTTTCCATCGAATTCGGCTATCTCACTACTTCCTAATGGCCAAGTTGTTCAACTAAAGTTTCTATGGTCAGTTAGTTCTTCATGAAACCACAAACAATACCGGTACCAACAAATGTGTTACACTAACGTAAATATCTCTTCAACTATATCGGTCTGCACCGTACAGTCTCCACGATCTATTGCTACTTACCTAATAATGCCCCCCAGATCCGGATAGAAGATCTATTCAAAACCCAAAAAACCCTTTTAAGAGTAAAGTGAGCAATTAAAACAATGAAAGCATTTAAATATGAACTAATCTCTAAGGTAACCCCACTTTTAGTTATTTTCCCAGCAGAGTCGTCAGTTCTGTGATATGGTAGGAGGACTGACTTGGGTGTTTTACGTTTTATCGTAATTGTTGCGGATAGCAAGAGTCGGCACTGACTTTTATTTTATCCAATAAAGGAAAGAGTGAAAAGAACGGGAAATACCTTTTGAGAATTTTCTTGAGTTCGAAGGGTAGGTTATGAAAAGGGAAGGTCTTAACACTCTTTTCATCCGTAGTTATCTACGAGCTCTTAGTTGCTAGCTCACTTTTTAAAATGCTTTATAAATGTGTTTGTGTTTTTTTGAAAGTATTTTTGAAAAGTGCATTCGTTTAGGCAAACTTTATAATGATTCTCGTCTTTATAAGAATGTATACAAAGTGTTGACTTTTGAAAATATTTCATGAAAGTGTTGGTGTGTTTGAAATATTTTTGTTTTGAAGTTTTTATGAGCAAGCAACTACGAGCGTTCTACCTACTCAAAAAGCATCTTTGTTCTTTTCCTCCTCCTTTAGATAGTGTTATGTTACCATTAGTTAGTAAGAAACCTTATCATTGGATGTGAAGGGACAGACGTGGGTCATCATACAATCATAGAAGGAAACATTGTAGGATACCTTAGAAATTTGTCGTAAGGGACTAAGATCGTTTACTAAAGGCAACACCAAAGGGTCATCGAGGAACCCCAATCTTGTAATCGAGGGTATTTGCTAAAGTATCCCACGTTCGAGGGACATGACTGTTTTTATCCGAGGCAATAAGTGTGGGTTAACCCTAGAGGTGCATGTGTGCAAAGTGTATTGTTTTTATTTAATTTGTCTTGAATTAAGGTTGTCTATTGTTTGGTTTTAAGTCTTGCCATACAAACCTTAATTACTAGCAATAATAAGGAAAACGGTAAATTGTGAAATTTAAATGTCCTACGCTATTACAATACTTTGGGGGATGGGAGATACAAATTTACAAATGGGGATGGAAAGTAAAAATAAAACCTAATTACTATTACAAGGCTTTGACAATTACATAATTTATAATTCAAAAATAGTAAAATGCGCAAGAAAATGTAAAGTGAAAAGAAATTGTTTTATTTTTTTAAGGGTTTTTTGATAAAAAAGGTTTTGTAATTTCAATTATTTTAGAAAATAAATTGAATGTTTTATCTAGAAAAAGGTTTTGTATAGTGTTAGACCATCTCCAAGCAATTCAATATGTCAAAAGTAACTTTAATAATCCAAAATCATAGCAAGAATGTCAAAAAATCAGGATTTCTTATGCCTAGGCTGACACGGGCCGTGTCGCCGGAAACATGCACCCGTGTAAGCATCTTCCCACACCTCTCTGCACATTTTTGTTCCAGCCAAATTGACACGGGCCGTGTCGTGTGACACGAGCACCCGTGTCAGCCCCTGTCCTGCCCGCTTTGCACGTTTCTGACTGACACGAGACGTGTCGTGTGACACGGGCACCCGTGTCAGACCTTGTCATGCCTGTTTTGCCAAATTTCTAACCTAGGTGCACTAACACGGGCCGTGTCGTGTGACACGGGCACCAGTGTCAGCCCCTGACCTGCCTTTTTTCTAAGTTTTCTCTTTGATATGCCCTGTTATATCCTTTTGAAAGCAAAAAGCAAATCATGTATGGATAAAGATATTACAGTTTGAGAAATTTTACCTCTTGAAGCAAAAACTTTAGAACACGTATGGATATTTTCGGGTGCAAAGTGGTGATTGATTGTGCTTCTTTGGACCTTTTTGAAGTTGTTCCAATTCTTACTTTGTGCTGAAAGTCACTGAATCACTCCAACCAAGTCAAGTTGCAAGGTACTATTTTTGAGTTTGGAAGATGGTGATAATGGTGTTACAGAAGTTGTTCTTGTGTTTGAACAACTTCTATATGATGTATGTGAAGTATTGGGATGATTTGTTTGGGCAAAAACTTGCAAGGTGTGAGAGGTTCAAAGATTTGGACTTTAAAGCTCAAAAATGAAGGTTTTATGGACAATGCTGTTTTTTGAGAGTGTAGGGGTTTTGAGGGCTTGTTCATCCTTTTTTATCTTGAAAATGATGTCTCTATTTATAGGCAAGAGGTTTTAAGACAAGGATTGATCAAACTTTCAAGATCACATGTTGTGGCTAGGTTGGATTGTGAATGAAGCAAGCTTGAAGATCATAGTTCCAATGCTTTGTACTTTGCTTCATAGAGTTGTTGGATACTTTAAGCATGCTTGTCTAATTTTGTATGTTGAGTGTGTGTAGAAGGAACAAGTTAGAGGCTCAAGAAGAGCTGACTTTGTGATTAAAGCTACTTTGTAAGAATGACAATGTTAACTTTGTGCCAAAAATAGAAAGATCACTTGGACAATGCTTAAATCAAATAGACCATAGCTCAAAAGTTTGTGTAAACATTAAATTATGGTGAGATTTACAAGTTAGAAGGCCTGCAAAACAAGATTATGCAGCATAGCATGTAGATTGGATTATGTGTTCTTCACCAAAATGACTTGTAATTCAAGAATGGATGGCCAACTTCATGCCTTTGGATCTCCTAGCTCAAGTATGATAAATTCATGCTCTTGGATGTTTTAGAAAGCTTGAAATATTGTCTACAACTTTCATGTTTACCACTTTGGCTAAATCAAATTGGAACTTGATAAAAATTGGCCAAGAAGTTGAGACAAAACCTGACCAAAACCCGTTGAAAATTTCTCTAAGTGTTAGGTAAAAATGTCATGACTTCATGGGCTTATATCTTCAAATATAAGCATTTTTTAGACATCAACCCTCTAATACAAAGTTGTAGAATTCATTAAGATCTACAACTTTCATGTTGAAAGTTTTCTTTGAATCATCTTGCGTCTTGGTGAAAAAATGTCATGAAGTAGTGAAATTATCAAGTGTAAAAACACTTAGAAAAATCCCAAGTATTGAAAACTTTGACTTTTTGTTGACTTTCTTGACTTTCTTGATTTTTGATGATCAAGTTTAATATTTTTGAAGGTCTTGATGAATTTTGATCTTTGAAATTTAATGTTGACTAAAAAGTCACAGTTTGACTTTTTTGTGTATCGGTTGACTTTTCGTTAGTTGATCCAAATTACAATTATCAAACCTTTGATCTTGAGAAATGATTCGAGCCATAAAATTAGGTCAATTTATTATGTTTGAGTCCTTGAGATTATGCTTCAAGCCATTAGGTCATGTATTAGGTCAAAAGTCAATGACCGGTCATTCTCAATCAAAACCCTAATTTGGAGGTTCGGTGCTTTGGAGGTGAGCTTGTCTGATAAAACTCTTGAGAATCCTTGAGAAATGTCTTGAGAAGAAAGAGGGCAAATTTTGGGGTACAACAGGTGTCAACCTATAAGACAATGTCAAAAAGAGGTTAATTCAAATGTTGCATGACTATGTTGAGATCTTTCTGAACAAGTAATCATTGAGAAGATATTGAGGTCTCCTACACCATAATTTGATTATATTGTTGTGGCAATTGAATATTCTAAAGATCTGAGCACCATAAGAATTGAAGAGCTACAAAGTAGCCTAGAGACGAAAGAGTTGCATCTGACTGAGAGCACTTCTAAAAGAGAGGTTGAGCAGGCTCTGAAAGCTTCTTTTGTCAGGAAGGACTAGAAGTATTCTTGGTCAGAAGTCAAGAAGAGACATGGTGGTAGTTCTCAGAAGTCAGAATCCTCATATTCCGATGAGAAGAAAAATCAGAAGGGAAATGAGAAGTTTGACAAGAGAATAGTTCAATGTTACAACAACGTAATCAAATTGAGGAGTAAGAGACCTTAATATCTTAATGGTTACTTGTTAAGAAAGAGTTTCTACATACGAATCGGAGCTCTGATACCAATTGTTGATGCATAAAATTAAAGATGAAAAATTGAAGATGGAAGAAGAGAGAAAGAAGAGAGTGAGAAAGACGACAACAACAAACTTGTTGAGGAAGAAACTCTATACACAATTGCATTAACTTCCTTATATACACAAAAATAAATTGTCACGTAGGCCATAACAAAAGTATGATTAATAGCTAAGTTAACAACTAAGAGTAGCTTCTAGAACATATCAAACTACTACTTCTAATTAAACAGTCTCATAAACTTACAACTTTTGGCTAACAACTTCAAAAACTCTACTGTTTCTGAGCAATATTATTTCTGAATAATAGTCTCAGAAACTTCTAGTTCTAACAACAACTTTTGAATATGAAATACTTCCAAACATTTCTAACCATTTGTATAATCAAAGTTTTAAAACTAGTACACTGAACCTAAAATTTATACTTTAACTTATTGATTTTCCTCAAAAATAAAATAACTATTTATTACTCTTCAGTTTATTTACCTGTCATCTTTTTAAAACCTTAAATAAGTGAATTATTAATAGTTTTGTAGGGAAAACGTTATTCAAAATCTCATAATACTAAGAATATTATTTAAAAAATCTCCAAATGACAAAAACCCTTTAACTTAATCTTTAAAGAACCTTACAAAACCCTTAAAATCTCAAGCTCATATGACAACGAGTAATAAAACATCGAATCAAACAACAATAACATTTGAATACTAACTCCTCATCACTCATTAAACATCTAATTCACTCTGAATATATCTCTTCCTATCACATCAACCAAAACAAACTATCACATGGACCTCTTTATTTTTCTGTCATGTTTAATGAATGTATGAGTATGTAAAAAGAATTCCAAATTAAATGCGACTAGAAAGTAGTTGTTGTGGTGGTGGCAATGACAATGATCCCATCTCCCCAGCAACCTTTCTAAGCACATGTTTCTGTATCTTCCCTGTTGAAGTCTTAGGCAATTCATCTCTAAACACAATTGTCTTAGGAATCATAAAACGCGGCAACTTCTCCACACAAAACTCCTTAATCTCTTTCTCCGTCGGTATTTCTTTTTCCTTCAATTTATCCTTCAAACTCACAAACGCACACGGCGTCTCCCCCCAAAACTCATCCGGTCTCGCCACCACCGCCGCCTCCTTCACCGCCGGATGCATATACAAAACAGCCTCAACCTCCACACTACTCATATTCTCTCCACCGCTTATTATCACATCCTTAATCCTATCCTTAATCTCCAAATATCCATCCTCATGCATAACCGCAACATCTCCGGTATAAAACCAACCATTCTCTCTCAAACACTGCGCTGTAGCTACTTCATCTTTCAAATAACCAAGCATAACACAAGCACCTCTCACAACTATCTCACCAACCGTTACACCGTCGCGCTTCACACTCTCACCATTCGCCCCCACCACATCAACCTCCGCCACACCCGCCTTCCTCACTCCTTGTCTCGCCTTCAATCTCGCCTTCTCCGTCGCCGATAACCTATCCCAACCTCTCTTCCACGCGCAAGAAATAATCACCCCAATCAACTCTGTCATTCCAAATCCATGACTAACGTTAAACCCTAACTCCTCCGCACGCGTGAGGATTGCCGCCGGAGGCGACGATCCTCCCGTCAGTACATGAACAATATTCTTCAACGGTGTGGCTTTGTTGAAATTTAACAGAATGTTAAGCACAACCGGTGCAGCACACATATGCGTTACACCGTGAGTTTCAATCAAACTGTAAATCGTCGGCGCGTCCAGCTTACGCGTACAGATATTCTTCCCTCCGACAACCGCCATTCCCCACGGATAACTCCATCCGTTGGAATGAAACATCTGTAACGTCCAGAGATAAACCGGTTGATTAGGCACTGACCAGTCAATGAGTGAATCAAACGAAACTATAAACGCCGCTCTATGGCAATGCACTACACCTTTCGGAGAAGAAGTGGTTCCGGAGGTGTAGTTTAACGTGATCGGATCCCATTCGGAATCCGGTCGGATCCATTTGAAATTCGGGTCTCCTCTCGCAATAAGACACTCGTAAGTGTTGTTAATAACATATACGCTTTTCGGTAATGCAGGAATTTGACGCGGAGCGAGAGTATCGTCGTTGATAAGGACGAGCTCAGGCCGTTGAATGTTTTCCGGGAATAAATCAAGAGCATCGATGATAAGAGAAAGCGAGAGAATATCCACAAATACGAGTTTTGATTCGCTATGGATGAGGATCACAGAAAGAGACTTATCGTCTAGCCGGAAGTTAAGGTTGCTGAGAATCGCACCGGACATTGGAACGGCGAACTGAAGCTCATACATGGCGGGAGTGCTCGGAGAAAGAACGGAAACCACGTGGCCTTTCTTGATACCGAGAGATGAAAGTGAAGAAGCGAGTTGAAGACATCGACGGTGGGTTTGTGACCACGTGTAGGAAATGGAGTCACCATACAAAATAGAAGTGGAGTCACCGTAGACAATGGCAGCTCTATCTAAGAAGGTGAGTGGGGTGAGAGGGGTTGAGTTTGCTTTGTTTTTGGTCAACTGATACATTGTTTGTAAACTGTTTCTTGTTCAAATTCTAGAAACTTAGTACAGTATTGTACTGTCTTATGGAGTTATCTTGCTTAAATAATAACAGCTTGAGGTTTATAAGAATTTTTTTTTTAATTAATTAATCAGATATTCACTTACTTCATTTTTGAGGATAGCAATAAATATATTTTCTTTATTAAAATCAAAACAATTAAACTCACTTTATTGTTATTGTTAGTATATCCAATCATATTTGTTAGGGTTATTACCAAAAAAGTTAATTGTTTAAATATGTAACACGCATGTGTCTAAGTTAATCCAAATCAGTTAAAAATCAGTTAGTTATTAGTAATAGAAACATTGAATGTAAGAGCCCGAGATCTCGTATGCTGATTTTCCATTTATTATTTTTATTTATATTTTTTTATAACAAAATCATATTAAAAAATATTTTTAAATTATTTTAAAAGTTTGATGGAAATACATGTATAAAAATATTATATTATCATAATATATCATTGTTATGTTATATAAATAATTTAAAAATTAGATACATGAAAAGTTAATTTATTTGTATCATTTTTTTTCTCTATTTTTAAATACCAACAAGTATTTTACAAATACTTTTTAAAAATTTATTAATTTAACATATTCAAAATTCAATTATTTGACCTTTTAAAAAATTACTTTTTAATTTTAAATTTTTAATAATATCCTATCATAACATTATTTTACAACGGTTGAGGGGGTTAGTTATAAGTAAAGATAAATAAAGAGGAAGAGATGATCAAATGTAGTATAAATTCTCTTTTAATTGCAGCTGTGGTGATCGAATCATAGTCTTCTTTATAAAATCTATTAAATCGATTGTCAATTATCATTAGACTAATTAATAATTGGTGGAGCCGTTTTTTATTATTGTGACTAAAATTTCTTTATTTTTTCATGTGTGTTATTTTATTCATTTTTATTTATTATTTTGTTATTTAATATATTTTAGAGTATTTAAAATATTAAATATTTTATGTTTGATTATCTATATTGTTTATGAATGAAATTTTTTTCTTTTTTTTGGTGTGAATATCACATTATTTTTATTTTATTTAGCATGATTGTTATAATATTTTAAGAGTTAAAAGGTAAATTAATTTTAAAATCAGTTTTCTTCTCTGAACAATAAAGAACACGAAGTGAAGAACACGAAACCCAGAAAAAGATTAAGAAGACGAACTCGGCGAAGACGAAGAGGACGAAACCAGCGAATGGAACGAACATAGTGAAAAACACGAAGACGAAGGCCTAACTTCACAAGGTATTATCTCGAATCGATTCATTTTTTGAGATTGAAGAACATCACAAATCAAAACCCTAACTTCAATTTTAATGCCAAACATCAGTGGAATGTCGTTCTATTACGGTGCATCGTCATCTTGGACAAAGGAAGGTACCAAATTGTGTTCAAGGTATGTTGGTTTTTCTGACTTTGAACAGAGTAATTGTTTAAATAAATCATTTTCTGAACCGACTTTATATTATGATTGTGATAGGCTATATGTAGAATGATTGCTTGAATTGAGTAATTATTATAATAATGGTTGTGATTTATAGATGAATAATGATATTGATAGTCTGAATAATGATAATGATTGTCTATATGTAGAATGATTGTGGTTTGCAGATGAATAATGAATGTGTTCAAAACTGGAGACAATGAACTTTTCTAATGTTAATTGTTTTGATATGTTAATTGATACTGATATGAACTGAAATTGAACTGGAAATTGAAATTGATACTGATATGGTAATATATGTCACTATGTGTGTATTGAATTATGTAACTGAATTTTATGGTAATATATGTCACTGCATTGGACTGATATATGTCTTCCTCACTTCATTGGACTTATATGTCACTACATTGAACTGATATTGTGTTGAAACTGAAATTGATGTTGATATGAACTGCACTGAACTGGATTGTGTCACTAAACAGTATAGTAATATATGTCACTATGTGTGAATTGAATTATGTAACACCCCAATTCTACCCCAAGCAATTATGCAAAATAAATCAGAGTTATAAAATTTCAATCATACAAACGAATCGGGACGTCACAAATTCTTCTAACAAATTCATTGCATTCATCATGGATATATAACACTTTTTCAAAACATCGGATGAACCATCAACATGACATCTTTAATAAAATAATTCAACAACTACGCAGCGGAATTCTTCAATAACATCTCTAAATAAAATAGCAACTTCGAAACATTTCATATTTAATAATAATCAATTCAAAACTCAACAGCTGAAAATCAACAATAAAAAATCAGCAAGCGTTCATCCCCCCGAGTGTTACATATCAGAGAAATGACACCGACTCGAACTATTGAAGGTATACAACCTTCACTCACAATTACCTGCACGTTACCAACATAAGGGCAACATTCAAACAGAAGGGATGAGATACCTAACAATATAATAAAGCGCATGATAATTAATATATTAAATTAGATCAATAATATCACCACTTCTCATCTCATAATCAACAACAATTACATCATATATACTCATTCATCAACATCAAATACATCTCATTATTCATTCATATGATGCGACTCAAAACTATGCAAATGTATGTGGTACCATTGGAGCAGAACTCCCATCTCAAAAATCTGCCAATTAATAGAGGCATCAACAAGGCATAGCCTTCATCTTAAAATTTTCCAATCCAGGCCATCTCAACGAGCATAAGCTCCATCTCAAAAATGCAATGTATGCGACTCATCATGAATGTAATAACGACACCCAAGTTAACAAAATTTCAAATCATCTCAAAACAACAACATCTCAATCATCTCAAAACAACAACATCTCAATCATCTCGAAACATCTCAATCATCTCAAAACAACAACATCTCAATCATCTCATAACAACAACATCTCAATCATCTCAAAACATCTCAATTAACAACATCTCATAACATCAAAATAATTTATTAAACATCATTTATTTATCAAACGTCATTTGTTCATCATAACTATCAAACACAACTTTAATAACCACATCTTACTAATAACTCAGATGTATATTAATACTACAGTAATCCATATTGTTATTCTGTAGTTCTACTTTGTTTCTGTCACTAATCCTACTGTCATAATTCTAACAGCAGCCTCTAAACATCGCATGCCCATCATTCTGTCTGAAACATCAGCACAACGACCAATCACGAGAATTAATCCTAAATCCTAAATTAGTTACTAGGATTACACTTCTTATCCATCATCTAAATCATCTAGAATAAAGTTCATCGCGTTAGCTAATCAACGCTTCGAACGGCATCTCAAACAACATCCTAAAACTCAAGTTACAGCAATTTAAAACTGATTCTGTCAAAATTAGTCAGTATGGGTCGACACAAAACTCTAAGGATCGACTCATCCTGCTTCTCCTTCACATCATGGGTCGACGCAAAACCCTATGGATCGACTCATCCTGACTTCAAAATGGAGCATGTATCGACACTCGCATCACACCGGTCGACTCATCCCGAGTCTCACTCACTCATGTATCGACACATCCTCTCTTCGTGTCGACTCATCCCGAGTCTTGTACTTATCATGCATCGACGCAAGCCCTCCATGGATCGACTCATCCTGAGTCTTGCAACCCACATGTATCGACGCATGCCTCCATGAATCAATGCATCCTGTTACAGTCTGCATAATTTTCTGCGTTTTCTATTGTAATTTCACTACGGGAATTATGTTACAGTCCTACAAACCTCATTATAATCATGGTAATTCATCACCTAATCATTAACCTATAATACTGCATCGATTAAACAACCCCATAACATCATTATTCATTCAAATTCATTAAATCTTCATCATACATCATCCAATTCAAGAACAAAAACAACAATCCTCTAACCCCACATATCAAACATCATGAACCCAATTATAAAGTCAGAACCCCACCCTTACCTTGGATTGAAGGTTGCTCTACAATTTCCGGGTTGAATCTTTGTTCTTGTTGTTTTCTTCTATTTCCAGCAGCTTCACGTTCTCCTCAAATCCTTATTTTCTCTTCTTACTGCTTCCTCCTTCTATTCCTTCTCACAAATAATAATATAACCTAATATTATTATATTATTCTTATTGGGCTCTAAACCTACACCCCCTTATTACTTCTACTCACACAATAAAGGCCCACATTAAATAATATTAACTTCTAACATTATTTCACCAAATAATAATATAATGCCTCTAATATATTATTATTTCTCCACTTAATAAAATAAATCCAATTTAATTATAACACATCTTCACAAATATTCCAAAAATAATTTAATTAAATAATTAATTAAATTATGGGCGTTACAAATTATGTCACTGAATTGTATGGTAATATATGTCATTATGTGTGAACTGAAATGTGTGAACAATATATGCTATGTGGACTGAACTTATATGTCACGGAACTGAACTTATATGATCCGTGTTAATTCTATCAACAGAAAAACAGGCTCATGAGACGAGCTCTGGGTAGACCAAAGAAGAAGAGAAATAAAGCTAATGATGAACTGAGTTCAAGCAATGTATTACCAAGGCATTTGACAACTATAAAGTGTAAGAGCTGTGGGATTTTTAGGCATAATTCGAGAACTTGCAAAGGAAAAATAGCGGCGGATTGACAATTGCCCTAAGGAAGTAACAAAGCAAAGAAACAAAATAAAGGACTGACACAAGAACCACCAAGCGTGTTAACAAAAGGATCACAAGCGCCACAAACACAAGACTAATATAATAGTTTAATGCACCCACTTTGTGATGAATCCCTTTTTTGTGTTATGGATCTACTGTGTAATATTGTAATGGATTACAACTTTTATGCTAACCTTGTAAGATGCATCACTTTTTGTAAGTTTTATGTGTAACCTTGTAAGATGCATCACTTTTTGTACTAGATTACAACTTTTATGCCTAATCTTTTATTAATGAAATGTTATGTTTAATTTTATTTTAGTGAAAGGTAACATTGTTACAAGCTCTTATGTTAGGATTACAACATCAAATAGAAAAACTGTGACAGATAAAAAACTTGTGACAGAAAAATTGAATTGAATTGTGAATTGTGATAGAACATCAATTACAACATCAAACTGAATTGAATTGTGAATTACATGTCATTACCATTAAATAGAAAAGTCCATCAAACTGTAGCCTTACAATATCAAACTGTTTTGAAAAATACATTCCATTACAACATCAAACTATTTTGAAAAATACATGATTATCAAACAAAGGCAACACCAACTGAACTCAAACAATGATAACAAAATCTTACTACATTAACCTTACAACCTTAACAACACAACTTCAACCTTACAACAATGACAACTAAACTCAAGCAAAGACTTTTATGATTAACATGATGATCAAAAGCTAAGACAGAATCAACAACACAATAAAAAATTGGATATTCTTCAAGTCGTCATCAATCTTCTTTGTTAAACCATCTTCCTTCTTCAACTCATTAACCTTCTTCAAAAATGAGTTAATCACTTCCTCTAAATGTTCTGGTATCTTCTCATCATACCAATAAAAAATAACACAATTTCCTTCCTTGTAACTGAATGAAACAGAAAAGAAGGTGGAACTTAAGAATTACTCAATTTTTTTAATTGAGAAGATGAATTAGGGATTTAGATGTACTTGAATAACCCACAACCATAGAACCTCCGGCCTAGATTCTCAAGATATCCACGCAGTTACAAGTGGTGAATCTAACCCACAATAACATTGCATCATTCTCCTCCTAGAATAAGAAGAAGAACTTGATATTTGCATAGACTCAAAACCCATCACAAAGGAGACGGATTAGGGCAACAATGAGAACTAAGCTTGAATAAGATAACGAAAATGGAGAACAACGATGAACAGTGCAACAAGGGAGAACAACGATGAACAAGATGGTGGAATTAGGAACATGATGAGAACTGAGTTTTATCGTTTCAGTTTCAATTATTATATTAGATTTATGAATTAGCAAATTTTTTTAATTTGTTTTTTATTTAAAAATGACCAAGCAACAAAATTAAATGCCACCTATTAAAAAAATTGATACATCAGCATTTTTTATGAAAAATGGGCATGTGGAACCAAAACTGTTTAAAAAATAAATAGGTGTATTGATTTCGTTAGATGAGCAAAATAGGGGATCAAAATTGTAATTTAGACAAACTATTTATATATTTATTTAAATCTCATTAACTAATTATGAATAATATTTTAAATAAATTCATATTTTATAAATGTTGAACATTCATATTTAATATTTTGGACACAAATATCTTTAAAAAATTAAAATAGTTTTTATTTTATGAAAATCACAAAAAGTATTATATTTTAAAAATCACTTAAATAATTTTTTAAATTATATTAAAATTAAGAACTCGTTAATTTTAGTTTTTTTTTAAAAATAATTTTTATATTGTTACATTTTTTTTTTAAATTTACAAAGAACTTTTTAATAAAAATTTCAAATTTGATTCGAATAGTTGTTCTTATAATATTATTTTAGGTATTTCATTATCATGTTGAAACTATTTTTTTGATATAAAATTATTAAAAAATCACTTAATTTTAAAGCTATTTCAAATAGTTTTTTTTATAAAAATCATTTTTGAAATTAAAATTTTTGACAAAATTGTGATTTTGACTATATTTTGATATTGAATAATGTATGTTTATGTTATAAGATGTTAAAATTAGTCATTCAATTTATAAAAAGCAAATTTGATTTTTTTTTTAATATTTTAGAAAACATTTTCATAAAAATATTTTAAAAATACATTAAAAAAATCTACTTTTTTAAAGTTAAAACAAACCAGATAACTGTTTTTGGAATACAAAATTATGTGTTTAATTTCTTAGACACTAAGAAACTCAAGGAAAAAAACTGATTGAACATTAAAACTTATGGCATATGAGAGAGAGAGAGAGAGAGAGAGAGAGAGAGAGAGAGAGAGAGAGAGAGAGAGAGAGAGAGGAGAGAGAGAGAGAGAGAGAGAGAGAGAGAGAGAGAGAGAGAGAGAGAGAGAGAGAGAGAGAGAGGAGAGAGAGAGAGAGAGAGAGAGAGAGAGAGAGAGAGAGAGAGAGAGAGAGAGAGAGAGAGAGAGAGAGAGAGAGAGAGAGAGAGAGAGAGAGAGTTAAACAAGTTGATCTCTAAATGGAACGAGTTATCAAGTATGTGCTATCAAACATTTACCTTTAGATATATTTAAATAATTGAAAGTCTCTTATATATTAAAAAATAATGGTTCTTGAAGTTGCATTGTCTCTATTTTTTAAGGGTTTATGTTTTGATTACTCGTATTTTAATTTTTAGTTTTGTTTCTATCATTATTAGAGGTTTCTCTCATGATTGTGCACCTTAGAAATGATTGTTTAATTTGTTTTTACACATGTAAAAATCAAATTGTTTGTGTTTTGGGCAGCTCAAAGGCTTGAATTGCTAAGACCCAAATTAATGTTAATCTATTCCACATGATGCAAGGTATAAAGGCAACTTCACACAAAATGCAAGGTACCATTTATGATATTAACTTTTCACTACACTAGTCTTGAATCTTAAACTAACTTGAGTGTTGGAGTGATAACCTTGCAAGTCCACTCCGTGCCCATCGCATTAGAGATCAATGCCACCAGTCCAGGATTGCACACCACCAGCTTACACCTAATTCTGGTTCCAGAACATAACAATGGCTCCATATGGGGGAAATCGACATCTGATTCGTGCAAAATTCTATTAGTAGATCATCTTAGATCCAAGAGTAAATCTCTACATGAAATAAAGGAAGGAGAGCGTTAATTGTGGTTAGTTATGTCAAGGAAATATGTTCCATCCTCTGATTCAATCCTCCACAAATTATCACTAATCCATGATATCTGAGATGCAACGACATCTTGTATCTATCCTTCATCAAAGTTCCTTTTACTAACGACATATATTGGTGTTCAAGGGAGAAGAGATCGATTGGTCTTAGGATTTTTAGATATAAAAAAGATCAATGCAATTTCTAACTTTGATCTATCTTTGATTCTAGAGATCACCATCATTGATCTAAATCTGACATGATTCCTTGTAGATGATGGAAGCTCTTGCAACATACACTACGTTAACACATTAGAATAATTAGGCATCTAACATACATATATGAATTTGTATAACAGTGGAGAATTATTGGCTTTCAACGACTCAATAACTCACCCTTGTGGAATGATAGATTTGGAATTGGAGAGTAGAAAAGGAGTGCGTGAGAGAAAGGTAATCCTGAACTTCCTTGTAATTTTGTGTATAAATGCCTTCTGAGGTATCCTAGGGAGATCCTTCTTGGAAAAGCTAGATACTATAGCTTCTTCGGACCACATTAAGGTAGTCTATCATGAAGCGAAATGAAGCAAAAAAGCTCATCCTTAAGGATATTTTCACGGTTGGCAACAAGAGTAGAAGAAGCTCTCGGGGATGCTAATGCATTCTACCTAGACACACGTAAGGATGAAGTTAGGCCCATTCTAGATGGTCAATTTGAGTATATCTAACTTGTTGTCAACCCTGCTCGATTGGTAAAGATAGGATCTAGGTTTCCCTTTGAGGTAAGTTCCACCACAATTGAATGTATACAAGCCAACACAAACCTTTTCACTATGTAATTGCATGAGATGCCTGGCATCCACCCAATGTGGCATGCCACCAGTTGAACAAGGACCTTCAATTCCCACTACGTCTCCTAGTGGAGAATGAGGTAGTCCCCGAGAAAGCTGATGGTACTGCGAGCATGGTGAAAGACCTATTGGAGTCCAAAATCATTTCCAATTTGAAGTATATGGAATGGCTGTTCAACTTCATTCTAGTGAAGAAATATTTGGGAAAATGGAGGATTTGTGTTGATTACACGAATCTTCATAAAGCATGACCAATGGGTTCTTACTTACTCCCAAACATTAACAAGCTTGTGGATAACTCTTCCATGTATAATTTACTATCATTCTTAGATGCATACTCAGGGTATAATCAGATACCTATTTTTGGTCTTAACCAAATAAAGACAACATTCATGACCGAGCACACCAAATACCAATACACCATCATGCCCTTTAGGTTGAAGAATGTTGACGCGACATATCAGAGGGATGATCAAAAATATATTTCAAGAAGAGATAGAACATATGTTGGAGGTGTGCATGGATGACATGATTGTAAAAATGCAGCCAGGAGGAGTTCCATGCTCAGCACCTTCTGCGGGTATTCATAAGATTCTGGAAGTATAACATGAGACTCAATCCAGAGAAGTGAAATTTCGGGGTAAGAGCCATAAATTTCTTAGGCTTTTACCTGAATGAATGAGGAATCAAAGCAAACCCAGACAAGTGTAAAGTAATGATCAGAATGAGTGTTCCGAATTTGAAGAAGAAAGTGAAAATTTTGAGTGGTATGTTAATGGTTTTGAATAGGTTCCTTTAAAAATCCTTCCAACAGGCAGCCTTAGCATTAGTGACAACACCATGTAAACTCAAAAGGTATTTCCTTTCACATTCCATAATTATCCGAACATATTTTCCCCTGAAGCAGGTGCTTTATCGACCATATTTTGTCGGCTGTCTGAGGAAGTCGCCCATAGAGTTGTTAGAGTTCAAAGTATCATTCAAAACAATGAAAGCATTGAAGGCTTAGTTGTTCACTGACTTCTTGGATGAAATTTCCCTTGTACCCCCAGAGCCAGATCACACCTGGGTGATATTTACGACCTGATCATCTAAAAACCGAGGAAGCAATGCATGCATAATTTTAAAAAAATAACTCTGGCCTCGTGGTAGAAGTCTCATTGGGATTTAAGTTCTCGACTACGAAAAATAAAAATAAGTATGATAAAGACCAGTCATCTCTTAGATCATAGGGGGTGCCTAGGATAAAGACCTACCATTGCAACGATATCTCAAGCTTTCCATTGAGAGGTTGGAAAAGCCATTTGAAATCGCTCATATTCCACAGGAAGAAAAACACTTGCGTCGAAATGTTTTCTCAATTATCCAGCATGAGGAGCCCATGGATTAATCACTTTTTCCTCCAAGAAACCAGAAAAACCCTTAACATTGAATCCACGGGGAAGATGGTGTATGTCATTGATAATACTACTCTATATCTTGATGTCCCCAATTTAAAAGTATATTGAGTTAGGGAGGTCTTCCGTCAGACACGTCTGAGGTGGCCCTGTAAAGAGGCGGGTTGTTAAATACACTATGGTAGAAGGGATCGTGTATAAAATAGGCCTTATATACACCTTCACTGAAATACCTAGGGAAGGAGAAAGTAACATATAAGGGATATGGCTTTGGCCAAAAATATTCTTAAAGCATATATTTTTTGGCTAATCATGGCTAAAGATGTTTGAGAATACGTGAAAAAGTATGACAAATTCCAGCAACACGGGGATGCTTTCGACGCCCCCTCTACAAAGTTGCATGTACTAAAATCACCATGGTCCTTCCTACAATGGGGGCTAGTCATCCTTGGTTCATTCACCCCCGCACCGGGACAACTCATGTACTTGATTTTTAAATTGTCATATTATTTAATTACTTAAGTTAATTAAAAATTTAAAAAAATAAGATAAAATAAAATAAATATAAAAAATCAAGGGATTGGGGTACGTTCACAACATGGGGTATAAGAGAATAAAGAAAATAACATTGGGCTTAAGGCCCACTAAACAAAAATAAAATTAAAAATAAACAATAAATAAATAATAAAACAAAAGAAGATTAGAAAAATATGGAGGTGTGGAGAAGAAAATAAGCCAAACCCAACTGGGAAAGGCCACAAGGGTGCTGGTCAAAAGAGTCCAAGGAGTCAAAGTTGACTCCTATGCTGACCACTTGATCAGTTGACCTGAGAGT
>CATIWC010003420.1:0-60910 GCA_948472305.1 Vicia faba
CACAAAGAAACTAAGTTAAAAGATTATAAATTAATGACACATATTTTTTATATATTGGTAATAATTAAAATTAAATGATAAATCTTGATAATTGATTTATTTACCATTTTCACATTATATTATGGTATAATATATGTAAAACATTTCAAAAAATTTCTTCTTCTTCGTGACCAATTTTAGGTTTCTTCATCACTAAGTAATTAAGTTAAAAGTCTTTAAATTAATTATGAATATTTTATATATATATATATTGGTTAGAATTAAAATTAAATGATCAAGCTCGATATTGTTTTTATTCACCATATTTATAATGTAATATGGTGTAATATATGTTAAAACTTTTAATATTTTTCTTCTTATTTATCACCAAATTTTAAATTTCTTTATCAGAAAGAAACTAAGTTAAAAGACTATAAATTAATGACACGTATTTTTTATATATTAGTAATAATTAAAAGTAAATGATAAATCTCGATACTATATTTATTTACCATATTCACATTATATTATGGTATAATATATGTAAAGCATTTCAAAAAACTTCTTCTTCTTCGTAACCAAATTTTAGGTTTCTTCATCACTAAGTAACTAAGTTAAAAGTCTTTAAATTAATGATGCATATTTGATATATTTTGGTTAGAATTAAAATTAAATTATCAATCTCAGTATTATTTTTATTTACGATATTCAAATTATATTATGGTATAATATATGTAAAACATTTCAAAAAAATTCTTCTTCTTCGTGACCAAATTTTAGGTTTCTTCATCACTAAGTAATTAAGTTAAAAGTCTTTAAATTAATTATGAATATTTTATATATATTGGTTAGAATTAAAATTAAATGATCAAGCTCGATATTGATTTTATTCACCATATTTATAATGTAATATGGTGTAATATATGTAAAAACCTTTAATATTTTTCTTCTTTTTTATCACCAAATGTTAGGTTTCTTTATCACAAAGAAACTAAGTTAAAAGATTATAAATTAATGACACATATTTTTTATATATTGGTAATAATTAAAATTAAATGATAAATCTTGATAATTGATTTATTTACCATTTTCACATTATATTAGGGTATAATATATGTAAAACATTTCAAAAAATTTCTTCTTCTTCGTGACCAATTTTAGGTTTCTTCATCACTAAGTAATTAAGTTAAAAGTCTTTAAATTAATTATGAATATTTTATATATATATATTGGTTAGAATTAAAATTAAATGATCAAGCTCGATATTGTTTTTATTCACCATATTTATAATGTAATATGGTGTAATATATGTTAAAACTTTTAATATTTTTCTTCTTATTTATCACCAAATTTTAAATTTCTTTATCAGAAAGAAACTAAGTTAAAAGACTATAAATTAATGACACGTATTTTTTATATATTAGTAATAATTAAAAGTAAATGATAAATCTCGATACTATATTTATTTACCATATTCACATTATATTATGGTATAATATATGTAAAGCATTTCAAAAAACTTCTTCTTCTTCGTAACCAAATTTTAGGTTTCTTCATCACTAAGTAACTAAGTTAAAAGTCTTTAAATTAATGATGCATATTTGATATATTTTTGTTAGAATTAAAATTAAATTATCAATCTCAGTATTATTTTTATTTACCATATTCAAATTATATTATGGTATAATATATGTAAAACATTTCAAAAAAATTCTTCTTCTTCGGGACCAAATTTTAGGTTTCTTCATCACTAAGTAATTAAGTTTAAAAGTCTTTAAATTAATTATGAATATTTTATATATATTGGTTAGAATTAAAATTAAATGATCAAGCTCGATATTGATTTTATTCACCATATTTATAATGTAATATGGTGTAATATATGTAAAAACCTTTAATATTTTTCTTCTTTTTTATCACCAAATGTTAGGTTTCTTTATCACAAAGAAACTAAGTTAAAAGATTATAAATTAATGACACATATTTTTTATATATTGGTAATAATTAAAATTAAATGATAAATCTTGATAATTGATTTATTTACCATTTTCACATTATATTATGGTATAATATATGTAAAACATTTCAAAAAATTTCTTCTTCTTCGTGACCAATTTTAGGTTTCTTCATCACTAAGTAATTAAGTTAAAAGTCTTTAAATTAATTATGAATATTTTATATATATATATATATTGGTTAGAATTAAAATTAAATGATCAAGCTCGATATTGTTTTTATTCACCATATTTATAATGTAATATGGTGTAATATATGTTAAAACTTTTAATATTTTTCTTCTTATTTATCACCAAATTTTAAATTTCTTTATCAGAAAGAAACTAAGTTAAAAGACTATAAATTAATGACACGTATTTTTTATATATTAGTAATAATTAAAAGTAAATGATAAATCTCGATACTATATTTATTTACCATATTCACATTATATTATGGTATAATATATGTAAAGCATTTCAAAAAACTTCTTCTTCTTCGTAACCAAATTTTAGGTTTCTTCATCACTAAGTAACTAAGTTAAAAGTCTTTAAATTAATGATGCATATTTGATATATTTTGGTTAGAATTAAAATTAAATTATCAATCTCAGTATTATTTTTATTTACGATATTCAAATTATATTATGGTATAATATATGTAAAACATTTCAAAAAAATTCTTCTTCTTCGTGACCAAATTTTAGGTTTCTTCATCACTAAGTAATTAAGTTAAAAGTCTTTAAATTAATTATGAATATTTTATATATATTGGTTAGAATTAAAATTAAATGATCAAGCTCGATATTGATTTTATTCACCATATTTATAATGTAATATGGTGTAATATATGTAAAAACCTTTAATATTTTTCTTCTTTTTTATCACCAAATGTTAGGTTTCTTTATCACAAAGAAACTAAGTTAAAAGATTATAAATTAATGACACATATTTTTTATATATTGGTAATAATTAAAATTAAATGATAAATCTTGATAATTGATTTATTTACCATTTTCACATTATATTAGGGTATAATATATGTAAAACATTTCAAAAAATTTCTTCTTCTTCGTGACCAATTTTAGGTTTCTTCATCACTAAGTAATTAAGTTAAAAGTCTTTAAATTAATTATGAATATTTTATATATATATATTGGTTAGAATTAAAATTAAATGATCAAGCTCGATATTGTTTTTATTCACCATATTTATAATGTAATATGGTGTAATATATGTTAAAACTTTTAATATTTTTCTTCTTATTTATCACCAAATTTTAAATTTCTTTATCAGAAAGAAACTAAGTTAAAAGACTATAAATTAATGACACGTATTTTTTATATATTAGTAATAATTAAAAGTAAATGATAAATCTCGATACTATATTTATTTACCATATTCACATTATATTATGGTATAATATATGTAAAGCATTTCAAAAAACTTCTTCTTCTTCGTAACCAAATTTTAGGTTTCTTCATCACTAAGTAACTAAGTTAAAAGTCTTTAAATTAATGATGCATATTTGATATATTTTGGTTAGAATTAAAATTAAATTATCAATCTCAGTATATTTTTATTTACGATATTCAAATTATATTATGGTATAATATATGTAAAACATTTCAAAAAAATTCTTCTTCTTCGTGACCAAATTTTAGGTTTCTTCATCACTAAGTAATTAAGTTAAAAGTCTTTAAATTAATTATGAATATTTTATATATATTGGTTAGAATTAAAATTAAATGATCAAGCTCAATATTGATTTTATTCACCATATTTATAATGTAATATGGTGTAATATATGTAAAAACCTTTAATATTTTTCTTCTTTTTTATCACCAAATGTTAGGTTTCTTTATCACAAAGAAACTAAGTTAAAAGATTATAAATTAATGACACATATTTTTTATATATTGGTAATAATTAAAATTAAATGATAAATCTTGATAATTGATTTATTTACCATTTTCACATTATATTATGGTATAATATATGTAAAACATTTCAAAAAATTTCTTTTTCTTCGTGACCAATTTTAGGTTTCTTCATCACTAAGTAATTAAGTTAAAAGTCTTTAAATTAATTATGAATATTTTATATATATATATATTGGTTAGAATTAAAATTAAATGATCAAGCTCGATATTGTTTTTATTCACCATATTTATAATGTAATATGGTGTAATATATGTTAAAACTTTTAATATTTTTCTTCTTATTTATCACCAAATTTTTAATTTCTTTATCAGAGAGAAACTAAGTTAAAAGACTATAAATTAATGACACGTATTTTTTATATATTAGTAATAATTAAAAGTAAATGATAAATCTCGATACTATATTTATTTACCATATTCACATTATATTATGGTATAATATATGTAAAGCATTTCAAAAAACTTCTTCTTCTTCGTAACCAAATTTTAGGTTTCTTCATCACTAAGTAACTAAGTTAAAAGTCTTTAAATTAATGATGCATATTTGATATATTTTGGTTAGAATTAAAATTAAATTATCAATCTCAGTATTATTTTTATTTACGATATTCAAATTATATTATGGTATAATATATGTAAAACATTTCAAAAAAATTCTTCTTCTTCGTGACCAAATTTTAGGTTTCTTCATCACTAAGTAATTAAGTTAAAAGTCTTTAAATTAATTATGAATATTTTATATATATTGGTTAGAATTAAAATTAAATGATCAAGCTCGATATTGATTTTATTCACCATATTTATAATGTAATATGGTGTAATATATGTAAAAACCTTTAATATTTTTCTTCTTTTTTATCACCAAATGTTAGGTTTCTTTATCACAAAGAAACTAAGTTAAAAGATTATAAATTAATGACACATATTTTTTATATATTGGTAATAATTAAAATTAAATGATAAATCTTGATAATTGATTTATTTACCATTTTCACATTATATTAGGTTATAATATATGTAAAACATTTCAAAAAATTTCTTCTTCTTCGTGACCAATTTTAGGTTTCTTCATCACTAAGTAATTAAGTTAAAAGTCTTTAAATTAATTATGAATATTTTATATATATATATTGGTTAGAATTAAAATTAAATGATCAAGCTCGATATTGTTTTTATTCACCATATTTATAATGTAATATGGTGTAATATATGTTAAAACTTTTAATATTTTTCTTCTTATTTATCACCAAATTTTAAATTTCTTTATCAGAAAGAAACTAAGTTAAAAGACTATAAATTAATGACACGTATTTTTTATATATTAGTAATAATTAAAAGTAAATGATAAATCTCGATACTATATTTATTTACCATATTCACATTATATTATGGTATAATATATGTAAAGCATTTCAAAAAACTTCTTCTTCTTCGTAACCAAATTTTAGGTTTCTTCATCACTAAGTAACTAAGTTAAAAGTCTTTAAATTAATGATGCATATTTGATATATTTTTGTTAGAATTAAAATTAAATTATCAATCTCAGTATTATTTTTATTTACCATATTCAAATTATATTATGGTATAATATATGTAAAACATTTCAAAAAAATTCTTCTTCTTCGGGACCAAATTTTAGGTTTCTTCATCACTAAGTAATTAAGTTAAAAGTCTTTAAATTAATTATGAATATTTTATATATATTGGTTAGAATTAAAATTAAATGATCAAGCTCGATATTGATTTTATTCACCATATTTATAATGTAATATGGTGTAATATATGTAAAAACCTTTAATATTTTTCTTCTTTTTTATCACCAAATGTTAGGTTTCTTTATCACAAAGAAACTAAGTTAAAAGATTATAAATTAATGACACATATTTTTTATATATTGGTAATAATTAAAATTAAATGATAAATCTTGATAATTGATTTATTTACCATTTTCACATTATATTATGGTATAATATATGTAAAACATTTCAAAAAATTTCTTCTTCTTCGTGACCAATTTTAGGTTTCTTCATCACTAAGTAATTAAGTTAAAAGTCTTTAAATTAATTATGAATATTTTATATATATATATATATTGGTTAGAATTAAAATTAAATGATCAAGCTCGATATTGTTTTTATTCACCATATTTATAATGTAATATGGTGTAATATATGTTAAAACTTTTAATATTTTTCTTCTTATTTATCACCAAATTTTAAATTTCTTTATCAGAAAGAAACTAAGTTAAAAGACTATAAATTAATGACACGTATTTTTTATATATTAGTAATAATTAAAAGTAAATGATAAATCTCGATACTATATTTATTTACCATATTCACATTATATTATGGTATAATATATGTAAAGCATTTCAAAAAACTTCTTCTTCTTCGTAACCAAATTTTAGGTTTCTTCATCACTAAGTAACTAAGTTAAAAGTCTTTAAATTAATGATGCATATTTGATATATTTTGGTTAGAATTAAAATTAAATTATCAATCTCAGTATTATTTTTATTTACGATATTCAAATTATATTATGGTATAATATATGTAAAACATTTCAAAAAAATTCTTCTTCTTCGTGACCAAATTTTAGGTTTCTTCATCACTAAGTAATTAAGTTAAAAGTCTTTAAATTAATTATGAATATTTTATATATATTGGTTAGAATTAAAATTAAATGATCAAGCTCGATATTGATTTTATTCACCATATTTATAATGTAATATGGTGTAATATATGTAAAAACCTTTAATATTTTTCTTCTTTTTTATCACCAAATGTTAGGTTTCTTTATCACAAAGAAACTAAGTTAAAAGATTATAAATTAATGACACATATTTTTTATATATTGGTAATAATTAAAATTAAATGATAAATCTTGATAATTGATTTATTTACCATTTTCACATTATATTAGGGTATAATATATGTAAAACATTTCAAAAAATTTCTTCTTCTTCGTGACCAATTTTAGGTTTCTTCATCACTAAGTAATTAAGTTAAAAGTCTTTAAATTAATTATGAATATTTTATATATATATATTGGTTAGAATTAAAATTAAATGATCAAGCTCGATATTGTTTTTATTCACCATATTTATAATGTAATATGGTGTAATATATGTTAAAACTTTTAATATTTTTCTTCTTATTTATCACCAAATTTTAAATTTCTTTATCAGAAAGAAACTAAGTTAAAAGACTATAAATTAATGACACGTATTTTTTATATATTAGTAATAATTAAAAGTAAATGATAAATCTCGATACTATATTTATTTACCATATTCACATTATATTATGGTATAATATATGTAAAGCATTTCAAAAAACTTCTTCTTCTTCGTAACCAAATTTTAGGTTTCTTCATCACTAAGTAACTAAGTTAAAAGTCTTTAAATTAATGATGCATATTTGATATATTTTGGTTAGAATTAAAATTAAATTATCAATCTCAGTATTATTTTTATTTACGATATTCAAATTATATTATGGTATAATATATGTAAAACATTTCAAAAAAATTCTTCTTCTTCGTGACCAAATTTTAGGTTTCTTCATCACTAAGTAATTAAGTTAAAAGTCTTTAAATTAATTATGAATATTTTATATATATTGGTTAGAATTAAAATTAAATGATCAAGCTCGATATTGATTTTATTCACCATATTTATAATGTAATATGGTGTAATATATGTAAAAACCTTTAATATTTTTCTTCTTTTTTATCACCAAATGTTAGGTTTCTTTATCACAAAGAAACTAAGTTAAAAGATTATAAATTAATGACACATATTTTTTATATATTGGTAATAATTAAAATTAAATGATAAATCTTGATAATTGATTTATTTACCATTTTCACATTATATTATGGTATAATATATGTAAAACATTTCAAAAAATTTCTTCTTCTTCGTGACCAATTTTAGGTTTCTTCATCACTAAGTAATTAAGTTAAAAGTCTTTAAATTAATTATGAATATTTTATATATATATATATTGGTTAGAATTAAAATTAAATGATCAAGCTCGATATTGTTTTTATTCACCATATTTATAATGTAATATGGTGTAATATATGTTAAAACTTTTAATATTTTTCTTCTTATTTATCACCAAATTTTAAATTTCTTTATCAGAGAGAAACTAAGTTAAAAGACTATAAATTAATGACACGTATTTTTTATATATTAGTAATAATTAAAAGTAAATGATAAATCTCGATACTATATTTATTTACCATATTCACATTATATTATGGTATAATATATGTAAAGCATTTCAAAAAACTTCTTCTTCTTCGTAACCAAATTTTAGGTTTCTTCATCACTAAGTAACTAAGTTAAAAGTCTTTAAATTAATGATGCATATTTGATATATTTTGGTTAGAATTAAAATTAAATTATCAATCTCAGTATTATTTTTATTTACGATATTCAAATTATATTATGGTATAATATATGTAAAACATTTCAAAAAAATTCTTCTTCTTCGTGACCAAATTTTAGGTTTCTTCATCACTAAGTAATTAAGTTAAAAGTCTTTAAATTAATTATGAATATTTTATATATATTGGTTAGAATTAAAATTAAATGATCAAGCTCAATATTGATTTTATTCACCATATTTATAATGTAATATGGTGTAATATATGTAAAAACCTTTAATATTTTTCTTCTTTTTTATCACCAAATGTTAGGTTTCTTTATCACAAAGAAACTAAGTTAAAAGATTATAAATTAATGACACATATTTTTTATATATTGGTAATAATTAAAATTAAATGATAAATCTTGATAATTGATTTATTTACCATTTTCACATTATATTATGGTATAATATATGTAAAACATTTCAAAAAATTTCTTTTTCTTCGTGACCAATTTTAGGTTTCTTCATCACTAAGTAATTAAGTTAAAAGTCTTTAAATTAATTATGAATATTTTATATATATATATATTGGTTAGAATTAAAATTAAATGATCAAGCTCGATATTGTTTTTATTCACCATATTTATAATGTAATATGGTGTAATATATGTTAAAACTTTTAATATTTTTCTTCTTATTTATCACCAAATTTTTAATTTCTTTATCAGAGAGAAACTAAGTTAAAAGACTATAAATTAATGACACGTATTTTTTATATATTAGTAATAATTAAAAGTAAATGATAAATCTCGATACTATATTTATTTACCATATTCACATTATATTATGGTATAATATATGTAAAGCATTTCAAAAAACTTCTTCTTCTTCGTAACCAAATTTTAGGTTTCTTCATCACTAAGTAACTAAGTTAAAAGTCTTTAAATTAATGATGCATATTTGATATATTTTGGTTAGAATTAAAATTAAATTATCAATCTCAGTATTATTTTTATTTACGATATTCAAATTATATTATGGTATAATATATGTAAAACATTTCAAAAAAATTCTTCTTCTTCGTGACCAAATTTTAGGTTTCTTCATCACTAAGTAATTAAGTTAAAAGTCTTTAAATTAATTATGAATATTTTATATATATTGGTTAGAATTAAAATTAAATGATCAAGCTCAATATTGATTTTATTCACCATATTTATAATGTAATATGGTGTAATATATGTAAAAACCTTTAATATTTTTCTTCTTTTTTATCACCAAATGTTAGGTTTCTTTATCACAAAGAAACTAAGTTAAAAGATTATAAATTAATGACACATATTTTTTATATATTGGTAATAATTAAAATTAAATGATAAATCTTGATAATTGATTTATTTACCATTTTCACATTATATTATGGTATAATATATGTAAAACATTTCAAAAAATTTCTTTTTCTTCGTGACCAATTTTAGGTTTCTTCATCACTAAGTAATTAAGTTAAAAGTCTTTAAATTAATTATGAATATTTTATATATATATATATATTGGTTAGAATTAAAATTAAATGATCAAGCTCGATATTGTTTTTATTCACCATATTTATAATGTAATATGGTGTAATATATGTTAAAACTTTTAATATTTTTCTTCTTATTTATCACCAAATTTTTAATTTCTTTATCAGAGAGAAACTAAGTTAAAAGACTATAAATTAATGACACGTATTTTTTATATATTAGTAATAATTAAAAGTAAATGATAAATCTCGATACTATATTTATTTACCATATTCACATTATATTATGGTATAATATATGTAAAGCATTTCAAAAAACTTCTTCTTCTTCGTAACCAAATTTTAGGTTTCTTCATCACTAAGTAACTAAGTTAAAAGTCTTTAAATTAATGATGCATATTTGATATATTTTGGTTAGAATTAAAATTAAATTATCAATCTCAGTATTATTTTTATTTACGATATTCAAATTATATTATGGTATAATATATGTAAAACATTTCAAAAAAATTCTTCTTCTTCGTGACCAAATTTTAGGTTTCTTCATCACTAAGTAATTAAGTTAAAAGTCTTTAAATTAATTATGAATATTTTATATATATTGGTTAGAATTAAAATTAAATGATCAAGCTCGATATTGATTTTATTCACCATATTTATAATGTAATATGGTGTAATATATGTAAAAACCTTTAATATTTTTCTTCTTTTTTATCACCAAATGTTAGGTTTCTTTATCACAAAGAAACTAAGTTAAAAGATTATAAATTAATGACACATATTTTTTATATATTGGTAATAATTAAAATTAAATGATAAATCTTGATAATTGATTTATTTACCATTTTCACATTATATTAGGTTATAATATATGTAAAACATTTCAAAAAATTTCTTCTTCTTCGTGACCAATTTTAGGTTTCTTCATCACTAAGTAATTAAGTTAAAAGTCTTTAAATTAATTATGAATATTTTATATATATATATTGGTTAGAATTAAAATTAAATGATCAAGCTCGATATTGTTTTTATTCACCATATTTATAATGTAATATGGTGTAATATATGTTAAAACTTTTAATATTTTTCTTCTTATTTATCACCAAATTTTAAATTTCTTTATCAGAAAGAAACTAAGTTAAAAGACTATAAATTAATGACACGTATTTTTTATATATTAGTAATAATTAAAAGTAAATGATAAATCTCGATACTATATTTATTTACCATATTCACATTATATTATGGTATAATATATGTAAAGCATTTCAAAAAACTTCTTCTTCTTCGTAACCAAATTTTAGGTTTCTTCATCACTAAGTAACTAAGTTAAAAGTCTTTAAATTAATGATGCATATTTGATATATTTTTGTTAGAATTAAAATTAAATTATCAATCTCAGTATTATTTTTATTTACCATATTCAAATTATATTATGGTATAATATATGTAAAACATTTCAAAAAAATTCTTCTTCTTCGGGACCAAATTTTAGGTTTCTTCATCACTAAGTAATTAAGTTAAAAGTCTTTAAATTAATTATGAATATTTTATATATATTGGTTAGAATTAAAATTAAATGATCAAGCTCGATATTGATTTTATTCACCATATTTATAATGTAATATGGTGTAATATATGTAAAAACCTTTAATATTTTTCTTCTTTTTTATCACCAAATGTTAGGTTTCTTTATCACAAAGAAACTAAGTTAAAAGATTATAAATTAATGACACATATTTTTTATATATTGGTAATAATTAAAATTAAATGATAAATCTTGATAATTGATTTATTTACCATTTTCACATTATATTATGGTATAATATATGTAAAACATTTCAAAAAATTTCTTCTTCTTCGTGACCAATTTTAGGTTTCTTCATCACTAAGTAATTAAGTTAAAAGTCTTTAAATTAATTATGAATATTTTATATATATATATATATTGGTTAGAATTAAAATTAAATGATCAAGCTCGATATTGTTTTTATTCACCATATTTATAATGTAATATGGTGTAATATATGTTAAAACTTTTAATATTTTTCTTCTTATTTATCACCAAATTTTAAATTTCTTTATCAGAAAGAAACTAAGTTAAAAGACTATAAATTAATGACACGTATTTTTTATATATTAGTAATAATTAAAAGTAAATGATAAATCTCGATACTATATTTATTTACCATATTCACATTATATTATGGTATAATATATGTAAAGCATTTCAAAAAACTTCTTCTTCTTCGTAACCAAATTTTAGGTTTCTTCATCACTAAGTAACTAAGTTAAAAGTCTTTAAATTAATGATGCATATTTGATATATTTTGGTTAGAATTAAAATTAAATTATCAATCTCAGTATTATTTTTATTTACGATATTCAAATTATATTATGGTATAATATATGTAAAACATTTCAAAAAAATTCTTCTTCTTCGTGACCAAATTTTAGGTTTCTTCATCACTAAGTAATTAAGTTAAAAGTCTTTAAATTAATTATGAATATTTTATATATATTGGTTAGAATTAAAATTAAATGATCAAGCTCGATATTGATTTTATTCACCATATTTATAATGTAATATGGTGTAATATATGTAAAAACCTTTAATATTTTTCTTCTTTTTTATCACCAAATGTTAGGTTTCTTTATCACAAAGAAACTAAGTTAAAAGATTATAAATTAATGACACATATTTTTTATATATTGGTAATAATTAAAATTAAATGATAAATCTTGATAATTGATTTATTTACCATTTTCACATTATATTAGGGTATAATATATGTAAAACATTTCAAAAAATTTCTTCTTCTTCGTGACCAATTTTAGGTTTCTTCATCACTAAGTAATTAAGTTAAAAGTCTTTAAATTAATTATGAATATTTTATATATATATATTGGTTAGAATTAAAATTAAATGATCAAGCTCGATATTGTTTTTATTCACCATATTTATAATGTAATATGGTGTAATATATGTTAAAACTTTTAATATTTTTCTTCTTATTTATCACCAAATTTTAAATTTCTTTATCAGAAAGAAACTAAGTTAAAAGACTATAAATTAATGACACGTATTTTTTATATATTATTAATAATTAAAAGTAAATGATAAATCTCGATACTATATTTATTTACCATATTCACATTATATTATGGTATAATATATGTAAAGCATTTCAAAAAACTTCTTCTTCTTCGTAACCAAATTTTAGGTTTCTTCATCACTAAGTAACTAAGTTAAAAGTCTTTAAATTAATGATGCATATTTGATATATTTTGGTTAGAATTAAAATTAAATTATCAATCTCAGTATTATTTTTATTTACGATATTCAAATTATATTATGGTATAATATATGTAAAACATTTCAAAAAAATTCTTCTTCTTCGTGACCAAATTTTAGGTTTCTTCATCACTAAGTAATTAAGTTAAAAGTCTTTAAATTAATTATGAATATTTTATATATATTGGTTAGAATTAAAATTAAATGATCAAGCTCGATTTTGATTTTATTCACCATATTTATAATGTAATATGGTGTAATATATGTAAAAACCTTTAATATTTTTCTTCTTTTTTATCACCAAATGTTAGGTTTCTTTATCACAAAGAAACTAAGTTAAAAGATTATAAATTAATGACACATATTTTTTATATATTGGTAATAATTAAAATTAAATGATAAATCTTGATAATTGATTTATTTACCATTTTCACATTATATTATGGTATAATATATGTAAAACATTTCAAAAAATTTCTTCTTCTTCGTGACCAATTTTAGGTTTCTTCATCACTAAGTAATTAAGTTAAAAGTCTTTAAATTAATTATGAATATTTTATATATATATATATTGGTTAGAATTAAAATTAAATGATCAAGCTCGATATTGTTTTTATTCACCATATTTATAATGTAATATGGTGTAATATATGTTAAAACTTTTAATATTTTTCTTCTTATTTATCACCAAATTTTAAATTTCTTTATCAGAGAGAAACTAAGTTAAAAGACTATAAATTAATGACACGTATTTTTTATATATTAGTAATAATTAAAAGTAAATGATAAATCTCGATACTATATTTATTTACCATATTCACATTATATTATGGTATAATATATGTAAAGCATTTCAAAAAACTTCTTCTTCTTCGTAACCAAATTTTAGGTTTCTTCATCACTAAGTAACTAAGTTAAAAGTCTTTAAATTAATGATGCATATTTGATATATTTTGGTTAGAATTAAAATTAAATTATCAATCTCAGTATTATTTTTATTTACGATATTCAAATTATATTATGGTATAATATATGTAAAACATTTCAAAAAAATTCTTCTTCTTCGTGACCAAATTTTAGGTTTCTTCATCACTAAGTAATTAAGTTAAAAGTCTTTAAATTAATTATGAATATTTTATATATATTGGTTAGAATTAAAATTAAATGATCAAGCTCGATATTGATTTTATTCACCATATTTATAATGTAATATGGTGTAATATATGTAAAAACCTTTAATATTTTTCTTCTTTTTTATCACCAAATGTTAGGTTTCTTTATCACAAAGAAACTAAGTTAAAAGATTATAAATTAATGACACATATTTTTTATATATTGGTAATAATTAAAATTAAATGATAAATCTTGATAATTGATTTATTTACCATTTTCACATTATATTAGGGTATAATATATGTAAAACATTTCAAAAAATTTCTTCTTCTTCGTGACCAATTTTAGGTTTCTTCATCACTAAGTAATTAAGTTAAAAGTCTTTAAATTAATTATGAATATTTTATATATATATATTGGTTAGAATTAAAATTAAATGATCAAGCTCGATATTGTTTTTATTCACCATATTTATAATGTAATATGGTGTAATATATGTTAAAACTTTTAATATTTTTCTTCTTATTTATCACCAAATTTTAAATTTCTTTATCAGAAAGAAACTAAGTTAAAAGACTATAAATTAATGACACGTATTTTTTATATATTAGTAATAATTAAAAGTAAATGATAAATCTCGATACTATATTTATTTACCATATTCACATTATATTATGGTATAATATATGTAAAGCATTTCAAAAAACTTCTTCTTCTTCGTAACCAAATTTTAGGTTTCTTCATCACTAAGTAACTAAGTTAAAAGTCTTTAAATTAATGATGCATATTTGATATATTTTGGTTAGAATTAAAATTAAATTATCAATCTCAGTATTATTTTTATTTACGATATTCAAATTATATTATGGTATAATATATGTAAAACATTTCAAAAAAATTCTTCTTCTTCGTGACCAAATTTTAGGTTTCTTCATCACTAAGTAATTAAGTTAAAAGTCTTTAAATTAATTATGAATATTTTATATATATTGGTTAGAATTAAAATTAAATGATCAAGCTCGATATTGATTTTATTCACCATATTTATAATGTAATATGGTGTAATATATGTAAAAACCTTTAATATTTTTCTTCTTTTTTATCACCAAATGTTAGGTTTCTTTATCACAAAGAAACTAAGTTAAAAGATTATAAATTAATGACACATATTTTTTATATATTGGTAATAATTAAAATTAAATGATAAATCTTGATAATTGATTTATTTACCATTTTCACATTATATTAGGGTATAATATATGTAAAACATTTCAAAAAATTTCTTCTTCTTCGTGACCAATTTTAGGTTTCTTCATCACTAAGTAATTAAGTTAAAAGTCTTTAAATTAATTATGAATATTTTATATATATATATTGGTTAGAATTAAAATTAAATGATCAAGCTCGATATTGTTTTTATTCACCATATTTATAATGTAATATGGTGTAATATATGTTAAAACTTTTAATATTTTTCTTCTTATTTATCACCAAATTTTAAATTTCTTTATCAGAAAGAAACTAAGTTAAAAGACTATAAATTAATGACACGTATTTTTTATATATTAGTAATAATTAAAAGTAAATGATAAATCTCGATACTATATTTATTTACCATATTCACATTATATTATGGTATAATATATGTAAAGCATTTCAAAAAACTTCTTCTTCTTCGTAACCAAATTTTAGGTTTCTTCATCACTAAGTAACTAAGTTAAAAGTCTTTAAATTAATGATGCATATTTGATATATTTTGGTTAGAATTAAAATTAAATTATCAATCTCAGTATTATTTTTATTTACGATATTCAAATTATATTATGGTATAATATATGTAAAACATTTCAAAAAAATTCTTCTTCTTCGTGACCAAATTTTAGGTTTCTTCATCACTAAGTAATTAAGTTAAAAGTCTTTAAATTAATTATGAATATTTTATATATATTGGTTAGAATTAAAATTAAATGATCAAGCTCGATATTGATTTTATTCACCATATTTATAATGTAATATGGTGTAATATATGTAAAAACCTTTAATATTTTTCTTCTTTTTTATCACCAAATGTTAGGTTTCTTTATCACAAAGAAACTAAGTTAAAAGATTATAAATTAATGACACATATTTTTTATATATTGGTAATAATTAAAATTAAATGATAAATCTTGATAATTGATTTATTTACCATTTTCACATTATATTAGGGTATAATATATGTAAAACATTTCAAAAAATTTCTTCTTCTTCGTGACCAATTTTAGGTTTCTTCATCACTAAGTAATTAAGTTAAAAGTCTTTAAATTAATTATGAATATTTTATATATATATATTGGTTAGAATTAAAATTAAATGATCAAGCTCGATATTGTTTTTATTCACCATATTTATAATGTAATATGGTGTAATATATGTTAAAACTTTTAATATTTTTCTTCTTATTTATCACCAAATTTTAAATTTCTTTATCAGAAAGAAACTAAGTTAAAAGACTATAAATTAATGACACGTATTTTTTATATATTAGTAATAATTAAAAGTAAATGATAAATCTCGATACTATATTTATTTACCATATTCACATTATATTATGGTATAATATATGTAAAGCATTTCAAAAAACTTCTTCTTCTTCGTAACCAAATTTTAGGTTTCTTCATCACTAAGTAACTAAGTTAAAAGTCTTTAAATTAATGATGCATATTTGATATATTTTTGTTAGAATTAAAATTAAATTATCAATCTCAGTATTATTTTTATTTACCATATTCAAATTATATTATGGTATAATATATGTAAAACATTTCAAAAAAATTCTTCTTCTTCGGGACCAAATTTTAGGTTTCTTCATCACTAAGTAATTAAGTTAAAAGTCTTTAAATTAATTATGAATATTTTATATATATTGGTTAGAATTAAAATTAAATGATCAAGCTCGATATTGATTTTATTCACCATATTTATAATGTAATATGGTGTAATATATGTAAAAACCTTTAATATTTTTCTTCTTTTTTATCACCAAATGTTAGGTTTCTTTATCACAAAGAAACTAAGTTAAAAGATTATAAATTAATGACACATATTTTTTATATATTGGTAATAATTAAAATTAAATGATAAATCTTGATAATTGATTTATTTACCATTTTCACATTATATTATGGTATAATATATGTAAAACATTTCAAAAAATTTCTTCTTCTTCGTGACCAATTTTAGGTTTCTTCATCACTAAGTAATTAAGTTAAAAGTCTTTAAATTAATTATGAATATTTTATATATATATATATATTGGTTAGAATTAAAATTAAATGATCAAGCTCGATATTGTTTTTATTCACCATATTTATAATGTAATATGGTGTAATATATGTTAAAACTTTTAATATTTTTCTTCTTATTTATCACCAAATTTTAAATTTCTTTATCAGAAAGAAACTAAGTTAAAAGACTATAAATTAATGACACGTATTTTTTATATATTAGTAATAATTAAAAGTAAATGATAAATCTCGATACTATTTTTATTTACCATATTCACATTATATTATGGTATAATATATGTAAAACATTTCAAAAAACTTCTTCTTCTTCGTAACCAAATTTTAGGTTTCTTCATCACTAAGTAACTAAGTTTAAAGTCTTTAAATTAATGATGCATATTTGATATATTTTGGTTAGAATTAAAATTAAATTATCAAGCTCAGTATTATTTTTATTTACCATATTCAAATTATATTATGGTATAATATATGTAAAACATTTCAAAAAAATTCTTCTTCTTCGTGACCAAATATTAGGTTTCTTCATCACTAAGTAATTAAATTAATTATGAATATTTTATATATATTGGTTAGAATTAAAATTAAATGATCAAGCTCGATATTGTTTTTATTCACCATTTTTATAATGTAATATGGTGTAATATATGTTAAAACTTATAATATTTTTCTTCTTATTTATCACCAAATTTTAAATTTCTTTATGAGAAAGAAACTAAGTTAAATTACTATAAATTAATGACACATATTTTTTATATATTAGTAATAATTAAAATTAAATGATAAATCTCGATACTCTATTTATTTACCATATTCACATTATATTATGGTATAATATATGTAAAACATTTCAAAAAACTTCTTCTGCTTCGTAACCAAATTTTAGGTTTCTTCATCACTAAGTAACTAAGTTAAAAGTCTTTAAATTAATGATGCATATTTGATATATTTAGGTTAGAATTAAAATTAAATGATCAAGCTCAGTATTATTTTTATTTACCATATTCAAATTATATTATGCTATAATATATGTGAAACATTTCAAAAGTTTTTTTCTTCTTCGTCACTAAATTTTAGGTTTCTTCATCACTAAGTAACTAAGTTAAAAGTCTTTAAATTAATGATGCATATTTGATATATATTAGTTAGAATTAAAATTAAATGATCAAGCTCGATATTGTTTTTATTCACCATATTTATAATGTAATATGGTGTAATATATGTTAAAACTTTTAATATTTTTCTTCTTATTTATCACCAAATTTTAAATTTCTTTATCAGAAAGAAACTAAGTTAAAAGACTATAAATTAATGACACGTATTTTTTATATATTAGTAATAATTAAAAGTAAATGATAAATCTCGATACTATATTTATTTACCATATTCACATTATATTATGGTATAATATATGTAAAGCATTTCAAAAAACTTCTTCTTCTTCGTAACCAAATTTTAGGTTTCTTCATCACTAAGTAACTAAGTTAAAAGTCTTTAAATTAATGATGCATATTTGATATATTTTGGTTAGAATTAAAATTAAATTATCAATCTCAGTATTATTTTTATTTACGATATTCAAATTATATTATGGTATAATATATGTAAAACATTTCAAAAAAATTCTTCTTCTTCGTGACCAAATTTTAGGTTTCTTCATCACTAAGTAATTAAGTTAAAAGTCTTTAAATTAATTATGAATATTTTATATATATTGGTTAGAATTAAAATTAAATGATCAAGCTCGATATTGATTTTATTCACCATATTTATAATGTAATATGGTGTAATATATGTAAAAACCTTTAATATTTTTCTTCTTTTTTATCACCAAATGTTAGGTTTCTTTATCACAAAGAAACTAAGTTAAAAGATTATAAATTAATGACACATATTTTTTATATATTGGTAATAATTAAAATTAAATGATAAATCTTGATAATTGATTTATTTACCATTTTCACATTATATTATGGTATAATATATGTAAAACATTTCAAAAAATTTCTTCTTCTTCGTGACCAATTTTAGGTTTCTTCATCACTAAGTAATTAAGTTAAAAGTCTTTAAATTAATTATGAATATTTTATATATATATATATTGGTTAGAATTAAAATTAAATGATCAAGCTCGATATTGTTTTTATTCACCATATTTATAATGTAATATGGTGTAATATATGTTAAAACTTTTAATATTTTTCTTCTTATTTATCACCAAATTTTAAATTTCTTTATCAGAGAGAAACTAAGTTAAAAGACTATAAATTAATGACACGTATTTTTTATATATTAGTAATAATTAAAAGTAAATGATAAATCTCGATACTATATTTATTTACCATATTCACATTATATTATGGTATAATATATGTAAAGCATTTCAAAAAACTTCTTCTTCTTCGTAACCAAATTTTAGGTTTCTTCATCACTAAGTAACTAAGTTAAAAGTCTTTAAATTAATGATGCATATTTGATATATTTTGGTTAGAATTAAAATTAAATTATCAATCTCAGTATTATTTTTATTTACGATATTCAAATTATATTATGGTATAATATATGTAAAACATTTCAAAAAAATTCTTCTTCTTCGTGACCAAATTTTAGGTTTCTTCATCACTAAGTAATTAAGTTAAAAGTCTTTAAATTAATTATGAATATTTTATATATATTGGTTAGAATTAAAATTAAATGATCAAGCTCGATATTGATTTTATTCACCATATTTATAATGTAATATGGTGTAATATATGTAAAAACCTTTAATATTTTTCTTCTTTTTTATCACCAAATGTTAGGTTTCTTTATCACAAAGAAACTAAGTTAAAAGATTATAAATTAATGACACATATTTTTTATATATTGGTAATAATTAAAATTAAATGATAAATCTTGATAATTGATTTATTTACCATTTTCACATTATATTAGGGTATAATATATGTAAAACATTTCAAAAAATTTCTTCTTCTTCGTGACCAATTTTAGGTTTCTTCATCACTAAGTAATTAAGTTAAAAGTCTTTAAATTAATTATGAATATTTTATATATATATATTGGTTAGAATTAAAATTAAATGATCAAGCTCGATATTGTTTTTATTCACCATATTTATAATGTAATATGGTGTAATATATGTTAAAACTTTTAATATTTTTCTTCTTATTTATCACCAAATTTTAAATTTCTTTATCAGAAAGAAACTAAGTTAAAAGACTATAAATTAATGACACGTATTTTTTATATATTAGTAATAATTAAAAGTAAATGATAAATCTCGATACTATATTTATTTACCATATTCACATTATATTATGGTATAATATATGTAAAGCATTTCAAAAAACTTCTTCTTCTTCGTAACCAAATTTTAGGTTTCTTCATCACTAAGTAATTAAGTTAAAAGTCTTTAAATTAATTATGAATATTTTATATATATTGGTTAGAATTAAAATTAAATGATCAAGCTCGATATTGATTTTATTCACCATATTTATAATGTAATATGGTGTAATATATGTAAAAACCTTTAATATTTTTCTTCTTTTTTATCACCAAATGTTAGGTTTCTTTATCACAAAGAAACTAAGTTAAAAGATTATAAATTAATGACACATATTTTTTATATATTGGTAATAATTAAAATTAAATGATAAATCTTTATAATTGATTTATTTACCATTTTCACATTATATTAGGGTATAATATATGTAAAACATTTCAAAAAATTTCTTCTTCTTCGTGACCAATTTTAGGTTTCTTCATCACTAAGTAATTAAGTTAAAAGTCTTTAAATTAATTATGAATATTTTATATATATATTGGTTAGAATTAAAATTAAATGATCAAGCTCGATATTGTTTTTATTCACCATATTTATAATGTAATATGGTGTAATATATGTTAAAACTTTTAATATTTTTCTTCTTATTTATCACCAAATTTTAAATTTCTTTATCAGAGAGAAACTAAGTTAAAATACTATAAATTATGACACATATTTTTTATATATTAGTAATAATTAAAATTAAATGATAAATCTCGAGACTATATTTATTTACCATATTCACATTATATTATGGAATAATATAGGTAAAACATTTCAAAAAACTTCTTCTTCTTCGTAACCAAATTTTAGGTTTCTTCATCACTAAGTAACTAAGTTAAAAGTCTTTAAATTAATGATGCATATTTGATATATTTTGGTTAGAATTAAAATTAAATTATCAATCTCAGTATTATTTTTATTTACGATATTCAAATTATATTATGGTATAATATATGTAAAACATTTCAAAAAAATTCTTCTTCTTCGTGACCAAATTTTAGGTTTCTTCATCACTAAGTAATTAAGTTAAAAGTCTTTAAATTAATTATGAATATTTTATATATATTGGTTAGAATTAAAATTAAATGATCAAGCTCGATATTGATTTTATTCACCATATTTATAATGTAATATGGTGTAATATATGTAAAAACCTTTAATATTTTTCTTCTTTTTTATCACCAAATGTTAGGTTTCTTTATCACAAAGAAACTAAGTTAAAAGATTATAAATTAATGACACATATTTTTTATATATTGGTAATAATTAAAATTAAATGATAAATCTTTATAATTGATTTATTTACCATTTTCACATTATATTAGGGTATAATATATGTAAAACATTTCAAAAAAATTTCTTCTTCTTCGTGACCAATTTTAGGTTTCTTCATCACTAAGTAATTAAGTTAAAAGTCTTTAAATTAATTATGAATATTTTATATATATATATTGGTTAGAATTAAAATTAAATGATTAAGCTCGATATTGTTTTTATTCACCATATTTATAATGTAATATGGTGTAATATATGTTAAAACTTTTAATATTTTTCTTCTTATTTATCACAAAATTTTAAATTTCTTTATCAGAAAGAAACTAAGTTAAAATACTATAAATTAGTGAAACATATTTTTTATATATTATTAACAATTAAAATTAAATGATAAATCTCGATACTATTTTTATTTACCATATTCACATTATATTATGGTATAATATATGTAAAACATTTCAAAAAACTTCTTCTTCTTCGTAACCAAATTTTAGGTTTCTTCATCACTAAGTAACTAAGTTTAAAGTGTTTAAATTAATGATGCATATTTGATATATTTTGGTTAGAATTAAAATTAAATTATCAAGCTCAGTATTATTTTTATTTACCATATTCAAATTATATTATTGTATAATATATGTAAAGCATTTCAAAAAACTTCTTCTTCTTCGTAACCAAATTTTAGGTTTCTTCATCACTAAGTAACTAAGTTAAAAGTCTTTAAATTAATGATGCATATTTGATATATTTTTGTTAGAATTAAAATTAAATTATCAATCTCAGTATTATTTTTATTTACCATATTCAAATTATATTATGGTATAATATATGTAAAACATTTCAAAAAAATTCTTCTTCTTCGGGACCAAATTTTAGGTTTCTTCATCACTAAATAATTAAGTTAAAAGTCTTTAAATTAATTATGAATATTTTATATATATTGGTTAGAATTAAAATTAAATGATCAAGCTCGATATTGATTTTATTCACCATATTTATAATGTAATATGGTGTAATATATGTAAGAACCTTTAATATTTTTCTTCTTTTTTATCACCAAATGTTAGGTTTCTTTATCACAAAGAAACTAAGTTAAAAGATTATAAATTAATGACACATATTTTTTATATATTGGTAATAATTAAAATTAAATGATAAATCTTGATAATTGATTTATTTACCATTTTCACATTATATTATGGAATAATATATGTAAAACATTTCAAAAAATTTCTTCTTCTTCGTGACCAATTTTAGGTTTCTTCATCACTAAGTAATTAAGTTAAAAGTCTTTAAATTAATTATGAATATTTTATATATATATATATTGGTTAGAATTAAAATTAAATGATCAAGCTCGATATTGTTTTTATTCACCATATTTATAATGTAATATGGTGTAATATATGTTAAAACTTTTAATATTTTTCTTCTTATTTATCACCAAATTTTAAATTTCTTTATCAGAAAGAAACTAAGTTAAAATACTATAAATTATAACACATATTTTTTATATATTAGTAATAATTAAAATTAAAAGATAAATCTCGATACTATATTTATTTACCATATTCACATTATATTATGGTATAATATATGTAAAACATTTCAAAAAACTTCTTCTTCTACGTAACCAAATTTTAGGTTTCTTCATCACTAAGTAACTAAGTTAACAGTCTTTAAATTAATGATGCATATTTGATATATTTTGGTTAGAATTAAAATTAAATTATCAATCTCAGTATTATTTTTATTTACGATATTCAAATTATATTATGGTATAATATATGTAAAACATTTCAAAAAAATTCTTCTTCTTCGTGACAATATTTTAGGTTTCTTCATCACTAAGTAATTAAGTTAAAAGTCTTTAAATTAATTATGAATATTTTATATATATTGGTTAGAATTAAAATTAAATGATCAAGCTCAATATTATTTTTATTCACCATATTTATAATGTAATATGGTGTAATATATGTAAAACCTTTAATATTTTTCTTCTTTTTTATCACCAAATTTTAGGTTTCTTTATCACAAAGAAACTAAGTTAAAACACTATAAATTAATGACACATATTTTTTATATATTGGTAATAATTAAAATTAAATGATAAATCTTGATAATTGATTTATTTACCATTTTCACATTATATTAGGGTATAATATATGTGAAACATTTCAAAAGTTTTTTTCTTCTTCGTCACTAAATTTTAGGTTTCTTCATCACTAAGTAACTAAGTTAAAAGTCTTTAAATTAATGATGCATATTTGATATATATTAGTTAGAATTAAAATTAAATGATCAAGCTCGATATTTTTTTTATTCACCATATTTATAATGTAATATGGTGTAATATATGTAAAAACCTTTAATATTTTTCTTCTTCTTTACCACCAAATTTTTGGTTTCTTTATCACAAAGAAACTAAGTTAAAAGACTATAAATTAATGACACGTATTTTTTATATATTAGTAATAATTAAAAGTAAATGATAAATCTCGATACTATATTTATTTACCATATTCACATTATATTATGGTATAATATATGTAAAGCATTTCAAAAAACTTCTTCTTCTTCGTAACCAAATTTTAGGTTTCTTCATCACTAAGTAACTAAGTTAAAAGTCTTTAAATTAATGATGCATATTTGATATATTTTGGTTAGAATTAAAATTAAATTATCAATCTCAGTATTATTTTTATTTACGATATTCAAATTATATTATGGTATAATATATGTAAAACATTTCAAAAAAATTCTTCTTCTTCGTGACCAAATTTTAGGTTTCTTCATCACTAAGTAATTAAGTTAAAAGTCTTTAAATTAATTATGAATATTTTATATATATTGGTTAGAATTAAAATTAAATGATCAAGCTCGATATTGATTTTATTCACCATATTTATAATGTAATATGGTGTAATATATGTAAAAAACCTTTAATATTTTTCTTCTTTTTTATCACCAAATGTTAGGTTTCTTTATCACAAAGAAACTAAGTTAAAAGATTATAAATTAATGACACATATTTTTTATATATTGGTAATAATTAAAATTAAATGATAAATCTTTATAATTGATTTATTTACCATTTTCACATTATATTAGGGTATAATATATGTAAAACATTTCAAAAAATTTCTTCTTCTTCGTGACCAATTTTAGGTTTCTTCATCACTAAGTAATTAAGTTAAAAGTCTTTAAATTAATTATGAATATTTTATATATATATATTGGTTAGAATTAAAATTAAATGATTAAGCTCGATATTGTTTTTATTCACCATATTTATAATGTAATATGGTGTAATATATGTTAAAACTTTTAATATTTTTCTTCTTATTTATCACAAAATTTTAAATTTCTTTATCAGAAAGAAACTAAGTTAAAATACTATAAATTAGTGAAACATATTTTTTATATATTATTAACAATTAAAATTAAATGATAAATCTCGATACTATTTTTATTTACCATATTCACATTATATTATGGTATAATATATGTAAAACATTTCAAAAAACTTCTTCTTCTTCGTAACCAAATTTTAGGTTTCTTCATCACTAAGTAACTAAGTTTAAAGTGTTTAAATTAATGATGCATATTTGATATATTTTGGTTAGAATTAAAATTAAATTATCAAGCTCAGTATTATTTTTATTTACCATATTCAAATTATATTATTGTATAATATATGTAAAGCATTTCAAAAAACTTCTTCTTCTTCGTAACCAAATTTTAGGTTTCTTCATCACTAAGTAACTAAGTTAAAAGTCTTTAAATTAATGATGCATATTTGATATATTTTTGTTAGAATTAAAATTAAATTATCAATCTCAGTATTATTTTTATTTACCATATTCAAATTATATTATGGTATAATATATGTAAAACATTTCAAAAAAATTCTTCTTCTTCGGGACCAAATTTTAGGTTTCTTCATCACTAAATAATTAAGTTAAAAGTCTTTAAATTAATTATGAATATTTTATATATATTGGTTAGAATTAAAATTAAATGATCAAGCTCGATATTGATTTTATTCACCATATTTATAATGTAATATGGTGTAATATATGTAAGAACCTTTAATATTTTTCTTCTTTTTTATCACCAAATGTTAGGTTTCTTTATCACAAAGAAACTAAGTTAAAAGATTATAAATTAATGACACATATTTTTTATATATTGGTAATAATTAAAATTAAATGATAAATCTTGATAATTGATTTATTTACCATTTTCACATTATATTATGGAATAATATATGTAAAACATTTCAAAAAATTTCTTCTTCTTCGTGACCAATTTTAGGTTTCTTCATCACTAAGTAATTAAGTTAAAAGTCTTTAAATTAATTATGAATATTTTATATATATATATTGGTTAGAATTAAAATTAAATGATCAAGCTCGATATTGTTTTTATTCACCATATTTATAATGTAATATGGTGTAATATATGTTAAAACTTTTAATATTTTTCTTCTTATTTATCACCAAATTTTAAATTTCTTTATCAGAAAGAAACTAAGTTAAAATACTATAAATTATAACACATATTTTTTATATATTAGTAATAATTAAAATTAAAAGATAAATCTCGATACTATATTTATTTACCATATTCACATTATATTATGGTATAATATATGTAAAACATTTCAAAAAACTTCTTCTTCTTCGTAACCAAATTTTAGGTTTCTTCATCACTAAGTAACTAAGTTAAAAGTCTTTAAATTAATGATGCATATTTGATATATTTTGGTTAGAATTAAAATTAAATTATCAATCTCAGTATTATTTTTATTTACGATATTCAAATTATATTATGGTATAATATATGTAAAACATTTCAAAAAAATTCTTCTTCTTCGTGACAATATTTTAGGTTTCTTCATCACTAAGTAATTAAGTTAAAAGTCTTTAAATTAATTATGAATATTTTATATATATTGGTTAGAATTAAAATTAAATGATCAAGCTCAATATTATTTTTATTCACCATATTTATAATGTAATATGGTGTAATATATGTAAAACCTTTAATATTTTTCTTCTTTTTTATCACCAAATTTTAGGTTTCTTTATCACAAAGAAACTAAGTTAAAACATTATAAATTAATGACACATATTTTTTATATATTGGTAATAATTAAAATTAAATGATAAATCTTGATAATTGATTTATTTACCATTTTCACATTATATTAGGGTATAATATATGTGAAACATTTCAAAAGTTTTTTTCTTCTTCGTCACTAAATTTTAGGTTTCTTCATCACTAAGTAACTAAGTTAAAAGTCTTTAAATTAATGATGCATATTTGATATATATTAGTTAGAATTAAAATTAAATGATCAAGCTCGATATTTTTTTTATTCACCATATTTATAATGTAATATGGTGTAATATATGTAAAAACCTTAATATTTTTCTTCTTCTTTACCACCAATTTTTGGTTTCTTTATCACAAAGAAACTAAGTTAAAAGACTATAAATTAATGACACGTATTTTTTATATATTAGTAATAATTAAAAGTAAATGATAAATCTCGATACTATATTATTTACCATATTCACATTTATTTATGGTATAATATATGTAAAGCATTTCAAAAAACTTCTTCTTCTTTGTAACCAAATTTTAGGTTTCTTCATCACTAAGTAACTAAGTTAAAAGTCTTTAAATTAATGATGCATATTTGATATATTTTTGTTAGAATTAAAATTAAATTATCAATCTCAGTATTATTTTTATTTACCATATTCAAATTATATTATGGCATAATATATGTAAAACATTTCAAAAAAATTCTTCTTCTTCGGGACCAAATTTTAGGTTTCTTCATCACTAAGTAATTAAGTTAAAAGTCTTTAAATTAATTATGAATATTTTATATATATTGGTTAGAATTAAAATTAAATGATCAAGCTCGATATTGATTTTATTCACCATATTTATAATGTAATATGGTGTAATATATGTAAAAACCTTTAATATTTTTCTTCTTTTTTATCACCAAATGTTAGGTTTCTTTATCACAAAGAAACTAAGTTAAAAGATTATAAATTAATGACACATATTTTTTATATATTGGTAATAATTAAAATTAAATGATAAATCTTGATAATTGATTTATTTACCATTTTCACATTATATTAGGGTATAATATATGTAAAACATTTCAAAAAATTTCTTCTTCTTCGTGACCAATTTTAGGTTTCTTCATCACTAAGTAATTAAGTTAAAAGTCTTTAAATTAATTATGAATATTTTATATATATATTGGTTAGAATTAAAATTAAATGATTAAGCTCGATATTGTTTTTATTCACCATATTTATAATGTAATATGGTGTAATATATGTTAAAACTTTTAATATTTTTCTTCTTATTTATCACAAAATTTTAATTTCTTTATCAGAAAGAAACTAAGTTAAATACTATAAATGAGTGAAACATATTTTATTATTTATTATTAACAATTAAAATTAAATGATAAATCTCGATACTATTTTTATTTACCATATTCACATTATATTATGGTATAATATATGTAAAACATTTCAAAAAACTTCTTCTTCTTCGTAACCAAATTTTAGGTTTCTTCATCACTAAGTAACTAAGTTTAAAGTGTTTAAATTAATGATGCATATTTGATATATTTTGGTTAGAATTAAAATTAAATTATCAAGCTCAGTATTATTTTTATTTACCATATTCAAAATATATTATGGTATAATATATGTAAAACATTCAAAAAAATTCTTCTTCTTCGTGACCAATATTAGGTTTCTTCAGCACTAAGTAATTAAATTAATTATGAATATTTTATATATATTGGTTAGAATTAAAATTAAATGATCAAGCTCGATATTGTTTTTATTCACCATATTTATAATGTAATATGGTGTAATATATGTAAAAACCTTTAATATTTTTCTTCTTTTTTATCACCAAATGTTAGGTTTCTTTATCACAAAGAAACTAAGTTAAAAGATTATAAATTAATGACACATATTTTTTATATATTGGTAATAATTAAAATTAAATGATAAATCTTGATAATTGATTTATTTACCATTTTCACATTATATTAGGGTATAATATATGTAAAACATTTCAAAAAATTTCTTCTTCTTCGTGACCAATTTTAGGTTTCTTCATCACTAAGTAATTAAGTTAAAAGTCTTTAAATTAATTATGAATATTTTATATATATATTGGTTAGAATTAAAATTAAATGATTAAGCCTCGATATTGTTTTTATTCACCATATTTATAATGTAATATGGGTGTAATATATGTTAAAACTTTTAATATTTTTCTTCTTATTTATCACAAAATTTTAAATTTCTTTATCAGAAAGAAACTAAGTTAAAATACTATAAATGAGTGAAACATTATTTTTTTATATTATTACAATTAAAATTAAATGATAAATCTCGATACTATTTTATTTACCATATTCACATTATATTATGGTATAATATATGTAAAACATTTCAAAAACTTCTTCTTCTTCGTAACCAAATTTTAGGTTTCCTTCATCACTAAGTAACTAAGTTTAAAGTGTTTAAATTAATGATGCATATTTGATATATTTTGGTTAGAATTAAAATTAAATTATCAAGCTCAGTATTATTTTTATTTACCATATTCAAATTATATTATGGTATAATATATGTAAAACATTTCAAAAAAATTCTTCTTCTTCGTGACCAAATATTAGGTTTCTTCATCAACTAAGTAATTAAATTAATTATGAATATTTTATATATATTGGTTAGAATTAAAATTAAATGATCAAGCTCGATATTGTTTTTATTCACCATATTTATAATGTAATATGGTGTAATATATGTTAAAACTTATAATATTTTTCTTCTTAGTTATCACCAAATTTTAAATTTCTTTATGAGAAAGAAACTAAGTTAAATTACTATAAATTAATGACACATATTTTTTATATATTAGTAATAATTAAAATTAAATGATAAATCTCGATACTCTATTTATTTACCATATTCACATTATATTATGGTATAATATATGTAAAACATTTCAAAAAACTTCTTCTGCTTCGTAACCAAATTTTAGGTTTCTTCATCACTAAGTAACTAAGTTAAAAGTCTTTAATTAATGATGCATATTTGATATATTTCGGTTAGAATTAAAATTAAATGATCAAGCTCAGTATTATTTTTATTTACCATATTCAAATTATATTATGGTATAATATATGTGAAACATTTCAAAAGTTTTTTTCTTCTTCGTCACTAAATTTTAGGTTTCTTCATCACTAAGTAACTAAGTTAAAAGTCTTTAAATTAATGATGCATATTTGATATATATTAGTTAGAATTAAAATTAAATGATCAAGCTCGATATTTTTTTTATTCACCATATTTATAATGTAATATGGTGTAATATATGTAAAAAACCTTTAATATTTTTCTTCTTCTTTACCACCAATTTTTGGTTTCTTTATCACAAAGAAACTAAGTTAAAAGACTATAAATTAATGACACGTATTTTTTATATATTAGTAATAATTAAAAGTAAATGATAAATCTCGATACTATATTTATTTACCATATTCACATTATATTATGGTATAATATATGTAAAGCATTTCAAAAAACTACTTCTTCTACGTAACCAAATTTTAGGTTTCTTCATCACTAAGTAACTAAGTTAAAAGGTCTTTAAATTAATGATGCATATTTGATATATTTTTGTTAGAATTAAAATTAAATTATCAATCTCAGTATTATTTTTATTTACCATATTCAAATTATATTATGGTATAATATATGTAAAACATTTCAAAAAAAATTCTTCTTCTTCGGGACCAAATTTTAGGTTTCTTCATCACTAAGTAATTAAGTTAAAAGTCTTTAAATTAATTATGAATATTTTATATATATTGGTTAGAATTAAAAATTAAATGATCAAGCTCGATATTGATTTTATTCACCATATTTATAAATGTAATATGGTGTAATATATGTAAAAAACCTTTAATATTTTTCTTCTTTTTTATCACCAAATGTTTGGTTTCTTTATCACAAAGAAACTAAGTTAAAAGATTATAAATTAATGACACATATTTTTTATATATTGGTAATAATTAAAATTAATGATAAATCTTGATAATTGATTTATTTACCATTTTCACATTATATTAGGGTATAATATATGTAAAAACATTTCAAAAAATTTCTTCTTCTTCGTGACCAATTTTAGGTTTCTTCATCACTAAGTAATTAAGTTAAAAGTCTTTAAATTAATTATGAATATTTTATATATATATTGGTTAGAATTAAAATTAAATGATTAAGCTCGATATTGTTTTTATTCACCATATTTATAATGTAATATGAATGTAATATGGTGTAATATATGTTAAAACTTTTAATATTTTTCTTCTTATTTATCACAAAATTTTAAATTTCTTTATCAGAAAGAAACTAAGTTAAAATACTATAAATTAGTGAAACATATTTTTTATATATTATTAACAATTAAAATTAAATGATAAATCTCGATACTATTTTTATTTACCATATTCACATTATATTATGGTATAATATATGTAAAACATTTCAAAAAACTTCTTCTTCTTCGTAACCAAATTTTAGGTTTCTTCATCACTAAGTAACTAAGTTTAAAGTGTTTAAATTAATGATGCATATTTGATATATTTTGGTTAGAATTAAAATTAAATTATCAAGCTCAGTATTATTTTTATTTACCATATTCAAATTATATTATGGTATAATATATGTAAAACATTTCAAAAAAATTCTTCTTCTTCGTGACCAAATATTAGGTTTCTTCATCACTAAGTAATTAAATTAATTATGAATATTTTATATATATTGGTTAGAATTAAAATTAAATGATCAAGCTCGATATTGTTTTTATTCACCATATTTATAATGTAATATGGTGTAATATATGTTAAAACTTATAATATTTTTCTTCTTATTTATCACCAAATTTTAAATTTCTTTATGAGAAAGAAACTAAGTTAAATTACTATAAATTAATGACACATATTTTTTATATATTAGTAATAATTAAAATTAAATGATAAATCTCGATACTCTATTTATTTACCATATTCACATTATATTATGGTATAATATATGTAAAACATTTCAAAAAACTTCTTCTGCTTCGTAACCAAATTTTAGGTTTCTTCATCACTAAGTAACTAAGTTAAAAGTCTTTAAATTAATGATGCATATTTGATATATTTCGGTTAGAATTAAAATTAAATGATCAAGCTCAGTATTATTTTTATTTACCATATTCAAATTATATTATGGTATAATATATGTGAAACATTTCAAAAGTTTTTTTCTTCTTCGTCACTAAATTTTAGGTTTCTTCATCACTAAGTAACTAAGTTAAAAGTCTTTAAATTAATGATGCATATTTGATATATATTAGTTAGAATTAAAATTAAATGATCAAGCTCGATATTTTTTTTATTCACCATATTTATAATGTAATATGGTGTAATATATGTAAAAACCTTTAATATTTTTCTTCTTCTTTACCACCAAATTTTTGGTTTCTTTATCACAAAGAAACTAAGTTAAAAGACTATAAATTAATGACACGTATTTTTTATATATTAGTAATAATTAAAATTAAATGATAAATCTCGATACTATATTTATTTACCATATTCACATTATATTATGGTATAATATATGTAAAGCATTTCAAAAAACTTCTTCTTCTTCGTAACCAAATTTTAGGTTTCTTCATCACTAAGTAACTAAGTTAAAAGTCTTTAAATTAATGATGCATATTTGATATATTTTTGTTAGAATTAAAATTAAATGATCAAGCTCAGTATTATTTTTATTTACCATTTTCACATTATATTATGGTATAATATATGTAAAACATTTCAAAAAATTCTTCTTCTTCGTGACCAAATTTTAGGTTTCTTCATCACTAAGTAATTAAGTTAATAGTCTTTAAATTAATTATGAATATTTTATATATATTGGTTAGAATTAAAATTAAATGATCAAGCTCGATATTGTTTTTATTCACCATATTTATAATGTAATATGGTGTAATATATGTTAAAACTTTTAATATTTTTCTTCGTTTTTATCACCAAATTTTAAATTTCTTTATCAGAAAGAAACTAAGTTAAAATACTATAAATTAATGACACATATTTTTTATATATTAGTAATAATTAAAATTAAATAATAAATCTCTATACTATATTTATTTACCATATTCACATTATATTATGGTATAATATATGTAAAACATTTCAAAAGACTTCTTCTTCTTCATAAAAAAATTTTAGGTTTCTTCATCACTAAGTAACTAAGTTAAAAGTCTTTAAATTAATGATGCATATTTGATATATTTTTGTTAGAATTAAAATTAAATGATCAAGCTCAGTATTATTTTTATTTACCATATTCAAATTATCTTATGGTATAATATATGTGAAACCTTTCAAAAGTTTTTTTCTTTTTCGTCACTAAATTTTAGGTTTCTTCATCACTAAGTAACTAAGTTAAAAGTCTTTAAATTAATGATGCATATTTGATATATATTAGTTAGAATTAAAATTAAATGATCAAGCTCGATATTTTTTTTATTCACCATATTTATAATGTAATATGGCGTAATATATGTAAAAACCTTTAATATTTTTCTTCTTCTTTACCACCAAATTTTAAATTTCTTTATCAGAAAGAAACTAAGTTAAAATACTATAAATTAGTGACACATATTTTTTATATATTAATAACAATTAAAATTAAATGATAAATCTCTATACTATATATATTTTCCATATTCACATTATATTATGGTATAATATATGTAAAAACATTTCAAAAGACTTCTTCTTCTTCGTAACCAAATTTTAGGTTTCTTCATCACTAAGTAACTAAGTTAAAAGTCTTTAAATTAATGATGCATATTTGATATATTTTTGTTAGAATTAAAATTAAATGATCAAGCTCAGTATTATTTTTATTTACCATTTTCATATTATATTATGGTATAATATATGTAAAACATTTCAAAAAATTCTTCTTCTTCGTCACTAAATTTTAGGTTTCTTCATCACTAAGTAACAAAGTTAAAAGTCTTTAAATTAATTATGAATATTTTATATATATATTGGTTAGAATTAAAATTAAATGATCAAGCTCGATATTGTTTTTATTCACCATATTTATAATGTAATATGGTGTAATATATGTTAAAACTTTTAATATTTTTCTTCTTTTTTATCACCAAATTTTAAATTTCTTTATCAGAAAGAAACTAAGTTAAAATACTATAAATTAATGACACATATTTTTTATATATTAGTAATAATTAAAATTAAATAATAAATCTCTATACTATATTTATTTACCATATTCACATTATATTATGGTATAATATATGTAAAACATTTCAAAAGACTTCTTCTTCTTCATAAAAAAATTTTAGGTTTCTTCATCACTAAGTAACTAAGTTAAAAGTCTTTAAATTAATGATGCATATTTGATATATTTTGGTTAGAATTAAAATTAAATGATCAAGCTCAGTTATATTTTTATTTACCATATTCAAATTATATTATGGTATAATATATGTGGAACCTTTCAAAAGTTTTTTTCTTCTTCGTCACTAAATTTTAGGGTTTCTTCATCACTAAGTAACAAAGTTAAAAGTCTTTAAATTAATGATTCATATTTGATATATATATTAGTTAGAATTAAAATTAAATGATCAAGCTCGATATTTTTTTTATTCACCATATTTATAATGTAATATGGCGTAATATATGTAAAAACCTTTAATATTTTTCTTCTTCTTTACCACCAAATTTTAAATTTATTTATCAGAAAGAAACTAAGTTAAAATACTATAAATTAGTGACACATATTTTTTTATATATTATTAACAATTAAAATTAAATGATAAATCTCTATACTATATATATTTTCCATATTCACATTATATTATGGTATAATATATGTAAAACATTTCAAAAGACTTCTATTTCTTCGTAACCAAATTTTAGGTTTCTTCATCACTAAGTAACTAAGTTAAAAGTCTTTAAATTAATGATGCATATTTGATATATTTTGGTTAGAATTAAAATTAAATGATCAAGCTCAGTATTATTTTTATTTACCATATTCAAACTATATTATCGTATAATATCTGTGAAACATTTCAAAAGTTTTTTTCTTCTACATCAACAAATCTTAGATTTCTTCATCACTAAGTAACTAAGTTAAAATTCTTTAAATTAATGATGCATATTTGATATATATTAGTTATAATTAAAATTAAATGATCAAGCTCGATATTATTTTTATTTACCATATTAACGTTATATTATGGTATATTATATGTAAAACATTTCAATATTTTGAACCTTCTCCATCACGATATTATTTTTATTCACCATATTTATAATGTAATATGGTGTAATATATGTAAAAACCTTTAATATTTTTCTTCTTCTTTATCACCAAATTTTAGGTTTCTTTATCACAAAGAAACTAAGTTAAAAGACTATAAATTAATGACACATATATTTTATATATTTGTAATAAATTAAAATTAAATGATAAATCTTGATACTTTATTTATTTACCATTTTCACATTATATTATGGTATAATATATGTAAAACATTTCAAAAAATTCTTCTTCTTCGTGACCAAATTTTAGGTTTCTTCATCACTAAGTAATTAAGTTAATAGTCTTTAAATTAATTATGAATATTTTATATATATTGGTTAGAATTAAAATTAAATGATCAAGCTCGATATTGATTTTATTCACCATATTTATAATGTAATATGGTGTAATATATGTTAAAACTTTTAATATTTTTCTTCTTTTTTATCACCAAATTTTAAATTTCTTTATCAGAAAGAAACTAAGTTAAAATACTATAAATTAATGACACATATTTTTTATATATTAGTAATAATTAAAATTAAATAATAAATCTCTATACTATATTTATTTACCATATTCACATTATATTATGGTATAATATATGTAAAACATTTCAAAAGACTTCTTCTTCTTCATAAAAAAATTTTAGGTTTCTTCATCACTAAGTAACTAAGTTAAAAGTCTTTAAATTAATGATGCATATTTGATATATTTTGGTTAGAATTAAAATTAAATGATCAAGCTCCGTATTATTTTTATTTACCATATTCAAATTATATTATGGTATAATATATGTGAAACCTTTCAAAAGTTTTTTTCTTCTTCGTCACTAAATTTTAGGTTTCTTCATCACTAAGTAACTAAGTTAAAAGTCTTTAAATTAATGATGCATATTTGATAGATATTAGTTAGAATTAAAATTAAATGATCAAGCTCGATATTTTTTTTATTCACCATATTTATAATGTAATATGGCGTAATATATGTAAAAACCTTTAATATTTTTCTTCTTCTTTACCACCAAATTTTAAATTTCTTTATCAGAAAGAAACTAAGTTAAAATACTATAAATTAGTGACACATATTTTATATATATTATTAACAATTTAAAATTAAATGATAAATCTCTATACTATATTTATTTTCCATATTCACATTATATTATGGTATAATATATGTAAAACATTTCAAAAGACTTCTTCTTCTTCGTAACCAAATTTTAGGTTTCTTCATCACTAAGTAACTAGTTAAAAGTCTTTAAATTAATGATGCATATTTGATATATTTTTGTTAGAATTAAAATTAAATGATCAAGCTCAGTATTATTTTTATTTACCATTTTCACATTATATTATGGTATAATATATGTAAAACATTTCAAAAAATGCTTCTTCTTCGTGACCAAATTTTAGGTTTCTTCATCACTAAGTAATTAAGTTAATAGTCTTTAAATTAATTATGAATATTTTATATATATTGGTTAGAATTAAAATTAAATGATCAAGCTCGATATTGTTTTTATTCACCATATTTATAATGTAATATTGTGTAATATATGTTAAAACTTTTAATATTTTTCTTCTTTTTTATCACCAAATTTTAAATTTCTTTATCAGAAAGAAACTAAGTTAAAATACTATAAATTAATGACACATATTTTTTATATATTAGTAATAATTAAAATTAAATAATAAATCTCTATACTATATTTATTTACCATATTCACATTATATTATGGTATAATATATGTAAAACATTTCAAAACACTTCTTCTTCTTCATAAAAAATTTTTAGGTTTCTTCATCACTAAGTAACTAAGTTAAAAGTCTTTAAATTAATGATGCATATTTGATATATTTTGGTTAGAATTAAAATTAAATGATCAAGCTCCGTATTATTTTTATTTACCATATTCAAATTATATTATGGTATAATATATGTGAAACCTTTCAAAAGTTTTTTTCTTCTTCGTCACTAAATTTTAGGTTTCTTCATCACTAAGTAACTAAGTTAAAAGTCTTTAAATTAATGATGCATATTTGATAGATATTAGTTAGAATTAAAATTAAATGATCAAGCTCGATATTTTTTTTATTCACCATATTTATAATGTAATATGGCGTAATATATGTAAAAACCTTTAATATTTTTCTTCTTCTTTACCACCAAATTTTAAATTTCTTTATCAGAAAGAAACTAAGTTAAAATACTATAAATTAGTGACACATATTTTTTATATATTATTAACAATTAAAATTAAATGATAAATCTCTATACTATATTTATTTTCCATATTCACATTATATTATGGTATAATATATGTAAAACATTTCAAAAGACTTCTTCTTCTTCGTAACCAAATTTTAGGTTTCTTCATCACTAAGTAACTAAGTTAAAAGTCTTTAAATTAATGATGCATATTTGATATATTTTTGTTAGAATTAAAATTAAATGATCAAGCTCAGTATTATTTTTATTTACCATTTTCACATTATATTATGGTATAATATATGTAAAACATTTCAAAAAATGCTTCTTCTTCGTGACCAAATTTTAGGTTTCTTCATCACTAAGTAATTAAGTTAATAGTCTTTAAATTAATTATGAATATTTTATATATATTGGTTAGAATTAAAATTAAATGATCAAGCTCGATATTGTTTTTATTCACCATATTTTATAATGTAATATTGTGTAATATATGTTAAAACTTTAATATTTTTCTTCTTTTTTATCACCAAATTTTAAATTTCTTTATCAGAAAGAAACTAAGTTAAAATACTATAAATTAATGACACATATTTTTTATATATTAGTAATAATTAAAATTAAATAATAAATCTCTATACTATATTTATTTACCATATTCACATTATATTATGGTATAATATATGTAAAACATTTCAAAAGACTTCTTCTTCTTCATAAAAAAATTTTAGGTTTCTTCATCACTAAGTAACTAAGTTAAAAGTCTTTAAATTAATGATGCATATTTGATATATTTTGGTTAGAATTAAAATTAAATGATCAAGCTCCGTATTATTTTTATTTACCATATTCAAATTATATTATGGTATAATATATGTGAAACCTTTCAAAAGTTTTTTTCTTCTTCGTCACTAAATTTTAGGTTTCTTCATCACTAAGTAACTAAGTTAAAAGTCTTTAAATTAATGATGCATATTTGATAGATATTAGTTAGAATTAAAATTAAATGATCAAGCTCGATATTTTTTTTATTCACCATATTTATAATGTAATATGGCGTAATATATGTAAAAACCTTTAATATTTTTCTTCTTCTTTACCACCAAATTTTAAATTTCTTTATCAGAAAGAAACTAAGTTAAAATACTATAAATTAGTGACACATATTTTTTATATATTATTAACAATTAAAATTAAATGATAAATCTCTATACTATATTTATTTTCCATATTCACATTATATTATGGTATAATATATGTAAAACATTTCAAAAGACTTCTTCTTCTTCGTAACCAAATTTTAGGTTTCTTCATCACTAAGTAACTAAGTTAAAAGTCTTTAAATTAATGATGCATATTTGATATATTTTTGTTAGAATTAAAATTAAATGATCAAGCTCAGTATTATTTTTATTTACCATTTTCACATTATATTATGGTATAATATATGTAAAACATTTCAAAAAATGCTTCTTCTTCGTGACCAAATTTTAGGTTTCTTCATCACTAAGTAATTAAGTTAATAGTCTTTAAATTAATTATGAATATTTTATATATATTGGTTAGAATTAAAATTAAATGATCAAGCTCGATATTGTTTTTATTCACCATATTTATAATGTAATATTGTGTAATATATGTTAAAACTTTTAATATTTTTCTTCTTTTTTATCACCAAATTTTAAATTTCTTTATCAGAAAGAAACTAAGTTAAAATACTATAAATTAATGACACATATTTTTTTATATATTAGTAATAATTAAAATTAAATAATAAATCTCTATACTATATTTATTTACCATATTCACATTATATTATGGTATAATATATGTAAAACATTTCAAAAGACTTCTTCTTCTTCATAAAAAAATTTTAGGTTTCTTCATCACTAAGTAACTAAGTTAAAAGTCTTTAAATTAATGATCCATATTTGATATATTTTGGTTAGAATTAAAATTAAATGATCAAGCTCAGTATTATTTTTATTTACCATATTCAAATTATATTATGGTATAATATATGTGAAACCTTTCAAAAGTTTTTTTCTTCTTCGTCACTAAATTTTAGGTTTCTTCATCACTAAGTAACTAAGTTAAAAGTCTTTAAATTAATGATGCATATTTGATATATATTAGTTAGAATTAAAATTAAATGATCAAGCTCGATATTTTTTTTATTCACCATATTTATAATGTAATATGGCGTAATATATGTAAAAACCTTTAATATTTTTCTTCTTCTTTACCACCAAATTTTAAATTTCTTTATCAAAAAGAAACTAAGTTAAAATACTATAAATTAGTGACACATATTTTTTATATATTATTAACAATTAAAATTAATGATAAATCTCTATACTATATTTATTTTCCATATTCACATTATATTATGGTATAATATATGTAAAACATTTCAAAAGACTTCTTCTTCTTCGTAACCAAATTTTAGGTTTCTTCATCACTAAGTAACTAAGTTAAAAGTCTTTAAATTAATGATGCATGTTTGATATATTTTTGTTAGAATTAAAATTAAATGATCAAGCTCAATATTATTTTTATTTACCATTTTCACATTATATTATGGTATAATATATGTAAAACATTTCAAAAAATTCTTCTTCTTCGTGACCAAATTTTAGGTTTCTTCATCACTAAGTAATTAAGTTAATAGTCTTTAAATTAATTATGAATATTTTATATATATTGGTTAGAATTAAAATTAAATGATCAAGCTCGATATTGTTTTTATTCACCATATTTATAATGTAATATGGTGTAATATATGTTAAAACTTTTAATATTTTTCTTCTTATTTATCACAAAATTTTAAATTTCTTTATCAGAAAGAAACTAAGTTAAAATACTATAAATTAGTGAAACATATTTTTTATATATTATTAACAATTAAAATTAAATGATAAATCTCGATACTATTTTTATTTACCATATTCACATTATATTATGGTATAATATATGTAAAACATTTCAAAAAACTTCTTCTTCTTCGTAACCAAATTTTAGGTTTCTTCATCACTAAGTAACTAAGTTTAAAGTCTTTAAATTAATGATGCATATTTGATATATTTTGGTTAGAATTAAAATTAAATTATCAAGCTCAGTATTATTTTTATTTACCATATTCAAATTATATTATGGTATAATATATGTAAAACATTTCAAAAAAATTCTTCTTCTTCGTGACCAAATATTAGGTTTCTTCATCACTAAGTAATTAAATTAATTATGAATATTTTATATATATTGGTTAGAATTAAAATTAAATGATCAAGCTCGATAATGTTTTTATTCACCATATTTATAATGTAATATGGTGTAATATATGTTAAAACTTATAATATTTTTCTTCTTATTTATCACCAAATTTTAAATTTCTTTATCAGAAAGAAACTAAGATAAAATACTATAAATTAGTGAAACATATTTTTTATATATTATTAACAATTAAAATTAAATGATAAATCTCGATACTATTTTTATTTACCATATTCACATTATATTATGGTATAATATATGTAAAACATTTCAAAAAACTTCTTCTTCTTCGTAACCAAATTTTAGGTTTCTTCATCACTAAGTAACTAAGTTTAAAGTCTTTAAATTAATGATGCATATTTGATATATTTTGGTTAGAATTAAAATTAAATTATCAAGCTCAGTATTATTTTTATTTACCATATTCAAATTATATTATGGTATAATATATGTAAAACTTTTCAAAAAAATTCTTCTTCTTCGTGACCAAATATTAGGTTTCTTCATCACTAAGTAATTAAATTAATTATGAATATTTTATATATATTGGTTAGAATTAAAATTAAATGATCAAGCTCGATATTGTTTTTATTCACCATATTTATAATGTAATATATGTTAAAACTTATAATATTTTTCTTCTTATTTATCACCAAATTTTAAATTTTCTTTATGAGAAAGAAACTAAGTTAAATTACTATAAATTAATGACACATATTTTTTATATATTAGTAATAATTAAAATTAAATGATAAATCTCGATACTCTATTTATTTACCATATTCACATTATATTATGGTATAATATATGTAAAACATTTCAAAAAACTTCTTCTGCTTCGTAACCAAATTTTAGGTTTCTTCATCACTAAGTAACTAAGTTAAAAGTCTTTAAATTAATGATGCATATTTGATATATTTAGGTTAGAATTAAAATTAAATGATCAAGCTCAGTATTATTTTTATTTACCATATTCAAATTATATTATGGTATAATATATTTGAAACATTTCAAAAGTTTTTTTCTTCTTCGTCACTAAATTTTAGGTTTCTTCATCACTAAGTAACTAAGTTAAAAGTCTTTAAATTAATGATGCATATTTGATATATATTAGTTAGAATTAAAATTAAATGATCAAGCTCGATATTTTTTTTATTCACCATATTTATAATGTAATATGGTGTAATATATGTAAAAACCTTTAATATTTTTCTTCTTCTTTACCACCAAATTTTTGGTTTCTTTATCACAAAGAAACTAAGTTAAAAGACTATAAATTAATGACACGTATTTTTTATATATTAGTAATAATTAAAAGTAAATGATAAATCTCGATACTATATTCATTTACCATATTCACATTATATTATGGTATAATATATGTAAAGCATTTCAAAAAACTTCTTCTTCTTCGTAACCAAATTTTAGGTTTCTTCATCACTAAGTAACTAAGTTAAAAGTCTTTAAATTAATGATGCATATTTGATATATTTTTGTTAGAATTAAAATTAAATTATCAATCTCAGTATTATTTTTATTTACCATATTCAAATTATATTATGGTATAATATATGTAAAACATTTCAAAAAAATTCTTCTTCTTCGGGACCAAATTTTAGGTTTCTTCATCACTAAGTAATTAAGTTAAAAGTCTTTAAATTAATTATGAATATTTTATATATATTGGTTAGAATTAAAATTAAATGATCAAGCTCGATATTGATTTTATTCACCATATTTGTAATGTAATATGGTGTAATATATGTAAAAACCTTTAATATTTTTCTTCTTTTTTATCACCAAATGTTAGGTTTCTTTATCACAAAGAAACTAAGTTAAAAGATTATAAATTAATGACACATATTTTTTATATATTGGTAATAATTAAAATTAAATGATAAATCTTGATATAATTGATTTATTTACCATTTTCACATTATATTATGGTATAATATATGTAAAACATTTCAAAAAATTTCTTCTTCTTCGTGACCAATTTTAGGTTTCTTCATCACTAAGTAATTAAGTTAAAAGTCTTTAAATTAATTATGAATATTTTATATATATATATATATTGGTTAGAATTAAAATTAAATGATCAAGCTCGATATTGTTTTTATTCACCATATTTATAATGTAATATGGTGTAATATATGTTAAAACTTTTAATATTTTTCTTCTTATTTATCACCAAATTTTAAATTTCTTTATCAGAAAGAAACTAAGTTAAAATACTATAAATTATGACACATATTTTTTATATATTAGTAATAATTAAAATTAAATGATAAATCTCGATACTATATTTATTTACCATATTCACATTATATTATGGTATAATATATGTAAAACATTTCAAAAAACTTCTTCTTCTTCGTAACCAAATTTTAGGTTTCTTCATCACTAAGTAATTAAGTTAAAAGTCTTTAAATTAATGATGCATATTTGATATATTTTGGTTAGAATTAAAATTAAATTATCAATCTCAGTATTATTTTTATTTACGATATTCAAATTATATTATGGTATAATATATGTAAAACATTTCAAAAAAATTCTTCTTCTTCGTGACCAAATTTTAGGTTTCTTCATTACTAAGTAATTAAGTTAAAAGTCTTTAAATTAATTATGAATATTTTATATATATTGGTTAGAATTAAAATTAAATGATCAAGCTCAATATTGTTTTTATTCACCATATTTATAATGTAATATGGTGTAATATATGTAAAACCTTTAATATTTTTCTTCTTTTTTATCACCAAATTTTAGGTTTCTTTATCACAAAGAAACTAAGTTAAAACACTATAAATTAATGACACATATTTTTTATATATTGGTAATAATTAAAATTAAATGATAAATCTTGATAATTGATTTATTTACCATTTTCACATTATATTAGGGTATAATATATGTAAAACATTTCAAAAAATTTCTTCTTCTTCGTGACCAATTTTAGGTTTCTTCATCACTAAGTAATTAAGTTAAAAGTCTTTAAATTAATTATGAATATTTTATATATATATTGGTTAGAATTAAAATTAAATGATTAAGCTCGATATTGTTTTTATTCACCATATTTATAATGTAATATGGTGTAATATATGTTAATACTTTTAATATTTTTCTTCTTATTTATCACAAAATTTTAAATTTCTTTATCAGAAAGAAACTAAGTTAAAATACTATAAATTAGTGAAACATATTTTTTATATATTATTAACAATTAAAATTAAATGATAAATCTCGATACTATTTTTATTTACCATATTCACATTATATTATGGTATAATATATGTAAAACATTTCAAAAAACTTCTTCTTCTTCGTAACCAAATTTTAGGTTTCTTCATCACTAAGTAACTAAGTTTAAAGTGTTTAAATTAATGATGCATATTTGATATATTTTGGTTAGAATTAAAATTAAATTATCAAGCTCAGTATTATTTTTATTTACCATATTCAAATTATATTATGGTATAATATATGTAAAACATTTCAAAAAAATTCTTCTTCTTCGTGACCAAATATTAGGTTTCTTCATCACTAAGTAATTAAATTAATTATGAATATTTTATATATATTGGTTAGAATTAAAATTAAATGATCAAGCTCGATATTGTTTTTATTCACCATATTTATAATGTAATATGGTGTAATATATGTTAAAACTTATAATATTTTTCTTCTTATTTATCACCAAATTTTAAATTTCTTTATGAGAAAGAAACTAAGTTAAATTACTATAAATTAATGACACATATTTTTTATATATTAGTAATAATTAAAATTAAATGATAAATCTCGATACTCTATTTATTTACCATATTCACATTATATTATGGTATAATATATGTAAAACATTTCAAAAAACTTCTTCTGCTTCGTAACCAAATTTTAGGTTTCTTCATCACTAAGTAACTAAGTTAAAAGTCTTTAAATTAATGATGCATATTTGATATATTTCGGTTAGAATTAAAATTAAATGATCAAGCTCAGTATTATTTTTATTTACCATATTCAAATTATATTATGGTATAATATATGTGAAACATTTCAAAAGTTTTTTTCTTCTTCGTCACTAAATTTTAGGTTTCTTCATCACTAAGTAACTAAGTTAAAAGTCTTTAAATTAATGATGCATATTTGATATATATTAGTTAGAATTAAAATTAAATGATCAAGCTCGATATTTTTTTTATTCACCATATTTATAATGTAATATGGCGTAATATATGTAAAAACCTTTAATATTTTTCTTCTTCTTTACCACCAAATTTTTGGTTTCTTTATCACAAAGAAACTAAGTTAAAAGACTATAAATTAATGACACGTATTTTTTATATATTAGTAATAATTAAAATTAAATGATAAATCTCGATACTATATTTATTTACCATATTCACATTATATTATGGTATAATATATGTAAAGCATTTCAAAAAACTTCTTCTTCTTCGTAACCAAATTTTAGGTTTCTTCATCACTAAGTAACTAAGTTAAAAGTCTTTAAATTAATGATGCATATTTGATATATTTTTGTTAGAATTAAAATTAAATGATCAAGCTCAGTATTATTTTTATTTACCATTTTCACATTATATTATGGTATAATATATGTAAAACATTTCAAAAAATTCTTCTTCTTCGTGACCAAATTTTAGGTTTCTTCATCACTAAGTAATTAAGTTAATAGTCTTTAAATTAATTATGAATATTTTATATATATTGGTTAGAATTAAAATTAAATGATCAAGCTCGATATTGTTTTTATTCACCATATTTATAATGTAATATGGTGTAATATATGTTAAAACTTTTAATATTTTTCTTCGTTTTTATCACCAAATTTTAAATTTCTTTATCAGAAAGAAACTAAGTTAAAATACTATAAATTAATGACACATATTTTTTATATATTAGTAATAATTAAAATTAAATAATAAATCTCTATACTATATTTATTTACCATATTCACATTATATTATGGTATAATATATGTAAAACATTTCAAAAGACTTCTTCTTCTTCATAAAAAAATTTTAGGTTTCTTCATCACTAAGTAACTAAGTTAAAAGTCTTTAAATTAATGATGCATATTTGATATATTTTTGTTAGAATTAAAATTAAATGATCAAGCTCAGTATTATTTTTATTTACCATATTCAAATTATCTTATGGTATAATATATGTGAAACCTTTCAAAAGTTTTTTTCTTCTTCGTCACTAAATTTTAGGTTTCTTCATCACTAAGTAACTAAGTTAAAAGTCTTTAAATTAATGATGCATATTTGATATATATTAGTTAGAATTAAAATTAAATGATCAAGCTCGATATTTTTTTTATTCACCATATTTATAATGTAATATGGCGTAATATATGTAAAAACCTTTAATATTTTTCTTCTTCTTTACCACCAAATTTTAAATTTCTTTATCAGAAAGAAACTAAGTTAAAATACTATAAATTAGTGACACATATTTTTTATATATTAATAACAATTAAAATTAAATGATAAATCTCTATACTATATATATTTTCCATATTCACATTATATTATGGTATAATATATGTAAAACATTTCAAAAGACTTCTTCTTCTTCGTAACCAAATTTTAGGTTTCCTCATCACTAAGTAACTAAGTTAAAAGTCTTTAAATTAATGATGCATATTTGATATATTTTTGTTAGAATTAAAATTAAATGATCAAGCTCAGTATTATTTTTATTTACCATTTTCACATTATATTATGGTATAATATATGTAAAACATTTCAAAAAATTCTTCTTCTTCGTGACCAAATTTTAGGTTTCTTCATCACTAAGAAATTAAGTTAATAGTCTTTAAATTAATTATGAATATTTTATATATATTGGTTAGAATTAAAATTAAATGATCAAGCTCGATATTGTTTTTATTCACCATATTTATAATGTAATATGGTGTAATATATGTTAAAACTTTTAATATTTTTCTTCGTTTTTATCACCAAATTTTAAATTTCTTTATCAGAAAGAAACTAAGTTAAAATACTATAAATTAATGACACATATTTTTTATATATTAGTAATAATTAAAATTAAATAATAAATCTCTATACTATATTTATTTACCATATTCACATTATATTATGGTATAATATATGTAAAACATTTCAAAAGACTTCTTCTTCTTCATAAAAAATTTTTAGGTTTCTTCATCACTAAGTAACTAAGTTAAAAGTCTTTAAATTAATGATGCATATTTGATATATTTTTGTTAGAATTAAAATTAAATGATCAAGCTCAGTATTATTTTTATTTACCATATTCAAATTATCTTATGGTATAATATATGTGAAACCTTTCAAAAGTTTTTTTCTTCTTCGTCACTAAATTTTAGGTTTCTTTATCACTAAGTAACTAAGTTAAAAGTCTTTAAATTAATGATGCATATTTGATATATATTAGTTAGAATTAAAATTAAATGATCAAGCTCGATATTTTTTTTATTCACCATATTTATAATGTAATATGGCGTAATATATGTAAAAACCTTTAATATTTTTCTTCTTCTTTACCACCAAATTTTAAATTTCTTTATCAGAAAGAAACTAAGTTAAAATACTATAAATTAGTGACACATATTTTTTATATATTAATAACAATTAAAATTAAATGATAAATCTCTATACTATATATATTTTCCATATTCACATTATATTATGGTATAATATATGTAAAACATTTCAAAAGACTTCTTCTTCTTCGTAACCAAATTTTAGGTTTCTTCATCACTAAGTAACTAAGTTAAAAGTCTTTAAATTAATGATGCATATTTGATATATTTTTGTTAAAATTAAAATTAAATGATCAAGCTCAGTATTATTTTTATTTACCATTTTCACATTATATTATGGTATAATATATGTAAAACAGTTCAAAAAATTCTTCTTCTTCGTGACCAAATTTTAGGTTTCTTCATCACTAAGAAATTAAGTTAATAGTCTTTAAATTAATTATGAATATTTTATATATATTGGTTAGAATTAAAATTAAATGATCAAGCTCGATATTGTTTTTATTCACCATATTTATAATGTAATATGGTGTAATATATGTTAAAACTTTTAATATTTTTCTTCTTTTTTATCACCAAATTTTAAATTTCTTTATCAGAAAGAAACTAAGTTAAAATACTATAAATTAATGACACATATTTTTTATATATTAGTAATAATTAAAATTAAATAATAAATCTCTATACTATATTTATTTACCATATTCACATTATATTATGGTATAATATATGTAAAACATTTCAAAAGACTTCTTCTTCTTCATAAAAAAATTTTAGGTTTCTTCATCACTAAGTAACTAAGTTAAAAGTCTTTAAATTAATGATGCATATTTGATATATTTTGGTTAGAATTAAAATTAAATGATCAAGCTCCGTATTATTTTTATTTACCATATTCAAATTATCTTATGGTATAATATATGTGAAACCTTTCAAAAGTTTTTTTCTTCTTCGTCACTAAATTTTAGGTTTCTTCATCACTAAGTAACTAAGTTAAAAGTCTTTAAATTAATGATGCATATTTGATATATATTAGTTAGAATTAAAATTAAATGATCAAGCTCGATATTTTTTTATTCACCATATTTATAATGTAATATGGCGTAATATATGTAAAAACCTTTAATATTTTTCTTCTTCTTTACCACCAAATTTTAAATTTCTTTATCAGAAAGAAACTAAGTTAAAATACTATAAATTAGTGACACATATTTTTTATATATTAATAACAATTAAAATTAAATGATAAATCTCTATACTATATATATTTTCCATATTCACATTATATTATGGTATAATATATGTAAAACATTTCAAAAGACTTCTTCTTCTTCGTAACCAAATTTTAGGTTTCTTCATCACTAAGTAACTAAGTTAAAAGTCTTTAAATTAATGATGCATATTTGATATATTTTTGTTAGAATTAAAATTAAATGATCAAGCTCAGTATTATTTTTATTTACCATTTTCACATTATATTATGGTATAATATATGTAAAACATTTCAAAAAATTCTTCTTCTTCGTGACCAAATTTTAGGTTTCTTCATCACTAAGAAATTAAGTTAATAGTCTTTAAATTAATTATGAATATTTTATATATATTGGTTAGAATTAAAATTAAATGATCAAGCTCGATATTGTTTTTATTCACCATATTTATAATGTAATATGGTGTAATATATGTTAAAACTTTTAATATTTTTCTTCTTTTTTATCACCAAATTTTAAATTTCTTTATCAGAAAGAAACTAAGTTAAAATACTATAAATTAATGACACATATTTTTTATATATTAGTAATAATTAAAATTAAATAATAAATCTCTATACTATATTTATTTACCATATTCACATTATATTATGGTATAATATATGTAAAACATTTCAAAAGACTTCTTCTTCTTCATAAAAAAATTTTAGGTTTCTTCATCACTAAGTAACTAAGTTAAAAGTCTTTAAATTAATGATGCATATTTGATATATTTTGGTTAGAATTAAAATTAAATGATCAAGCTCCGTATTATTTTTATTTAAAATATTCAAATTATCTTATGGTATAATATATGTGAAACCTTTCAAAAGTTTTTTTCTTCTTCGTCACTAAATTTTAGGTTTCTTCATCACTAAGTAACTAAGTTAAAAGTCTTTAAATTAATGATGCATATTTGATATATATTAGTTAGAATTAAAATTAAATGATCAAGCTCGATATTTTTTTTATTCACCATATTTATAATGTAATATGGCGTAATATATGTAAAAACCTTTAATATTTTTCTTCTTCTTTACCACCAAATTTTAAATTTCTTTATCAGAAAGAAACTAAGTTAAAATACTATAAATTAGTGACACATATTTTTTATATATTAATAACAATTAAAATTAAATGATAAATCTCTATACTATATATATTTTCCATATTCACATTATATTATGGTATAATATATGTAAAACATTTCAAAAGACTTCTTCTTCTTCGTAAACAAATTTTAGGTTTCTTCATCACTAAGTAACTAAGTTAAAAGTCTTTAAATTAATGATGCATATTTGATATATTTTTGTTAGAATTAAAATTAAATGATCAAGCTCAGTATTATTTTTATTTACCATTTTCACATTATATTATGGTATAATATATGTAAAACATTTCAAAAAATTCTTCTTCTTCGTGACCAAATTTTAGGTTTCTTCATCACTAAGAAATTAAGTTAATAGTCTTTAAATTAATTATGAATATTTTATATATATTGGTTAGAATTAAAATTAAATGATCAATCTCGATATTGTTTTTATTCACCATATTTATAATGTAATATGGTGTAATATATGTTAAAACTTTTAATATTTTTCTTCTTTTTTATCACCAAATTTTAAATTTCTTTATCAGAAAGAAACTAAGTTAAAATACTATAAATTAATGACACATATTTTTATATATTAGTAATAATTAAAATTAAATAATAAATCTCTATACTATATTTATTTACCATATTCACATTATATTATGGTATAATATATGTAAAACATTTCAAAAGACTTCTTCTTCTTCATAAAAAAATTTTAGGTTTCTTCATCACTAAGTAACTAAGTTAAAAGTCTTTAAATTAATGATGCATATTTGATATATTTTGGTTAGAATTAAAATTAAATGATCAAGCTCCGTATTATTTTTATTTACCATATTCAAATTATATTATGGTATAATATATGTGAAACCTTTCAAAAGTTTTTTTCTTCTTCGTCACTAAATTTTAGGTTTCTTCATCACTAAGTAACTAAGTTAAAAGTCTTTAAATTAATGATGCATATTTGATATATATTAGTTAGAATTAAAATTAAATGATCAAGCTCGATATTTTTTTTATTCACCATATTTATAATGTAATATGGCGTAATATATGTAAAAACCTTTAATATTTTTCTTCTTCTTTACCACCAAATTTTAAATTTCTTTATCAGAAAGAAACTAAGTTAAAATACTATAAATTAGTGACACATATTTTTTATATATTATTAAAAATTAAAATTAAATGATAAATCTCTATACTATATATATTTTCCATATTCACATTATATTATGGTATAATATATGTAAAACATTTCAAAAGACTTCTTCTTCTTCGTAACCAAATTTTAGGTTTCTTCATCACTAAGTAACTAAGTTAAAAGTCTTTAAATTAATGATGCATATTTGATATATTTTTGTTAGAATTAAAATTAAATGATCAAGCTCAGTATTATTTTTAATTACCATTTTCACATTATATTATGGTATAATATATGTAAAACATTTCAAAAAATGCTTCTTCTTCGTGACCAAATTTTAGGTTTCTTCATCACTAAGTAATTAAGTTAATAGTCTTTAAATTAATTATGAATATTTTATATATATTGGTTAGAATTAAAATTAAATGATCAAGCTCGATATTGTTTTTATAAACCATATTTATAATGTAATATGGTGTAATATATGTTAAAACTTTTAATATTTTTCTTCTTTTTTATCACCAAATTTTAAATTTCTTTATCAGAAAGAAACTAAGTTAAAATACTATAAATTAATGACACATATTTTTTATATATTAGTAATAATTAAAATTAAATAATAAATCTCTATACTATATTTATTTACCATATTCACATTATATTATGGTATAATATATGTAAAATATTTCAAAAGACTTCTTCTTCTTCATAAAAAAAATTTAGGTTTCTTCATCACTAAGTAACTAAGTTAAAAGTCTTTAAATTAATGATGCATATTTGATATATTTTGGTTAGAATTAAAATTAAATGATCAAGCTCAGTATTATTTTTATTTACCATATTCAAATTATATTATGGTATAATATATGTGAAACCTTTCAAAAGTTTTTTTCTTCTTCGTCACTAAATTTTAGGTTTCTTCATCACTAAGTAACTAAGTTAAAAGTCTTTAAATTAATGATGCATATTTGATATATATTAGTTAGAATTAAAATTAAATGATCAAGCTCGATATTTTTTTTATTCACCATATTTATAATGTAATATGGCGTAATATATGTAAAAACCTTTAATATTTTTCTTCTTCTTTACCACCAAATTTTAAATTTCTTTATCAGAAAGAAACTAAGTTAAAATACTATAAATTAGTGACACATAATTTTTATATATTATTAACAATTATAATTAAATGATAAATCTCTATACTATATATATTTTCCATATTCACATTATATTATTGTATAATATATGTAAAACATTTCAAAAGACTTCTTCTTCTTCGTAACCAAATTTAGGTTTCTTCATCACTAAGTAACTAAGTTAAAAGTCTTTAAATTAATGATGCATATTTGATATATTTTTGTTAGAATTAAAATTAAATGATCAAGCTCAGTATTATTTTTATTTACCATATTCAAACTATATTATCGTATAATATCTGTGAAACATTTCAAAAGTGTTTTTCTTCTACATCAAGAAATCTTAGGTTTCTTCATCACTAAGTAACTAAGTTTAAATTCTTTAAATTAATGATGCATATTTGATATATATTAGTTAGAATTAAAATTAAATGATCAAGCTCGATATTATTTTTATTTACCATATTAACGTTATATTATGGTATATTATATGTAAAACATTTCTATATTTTGAACCTTCTCCATCACGATATTATTTTTATTCACCATATTTATAATGTAATATGGTGTAATATATGTAAAAACCTTTAATATTTTTCTTCTTCTTTATCACCAAATTTTAGGTTTCTTTATCACAAAGAAACTAAGTTAAAATACTATAAATTAATGACACATATTTTTTATATATTTGTAATAATTAAAATTAAATGATAAATCTTGATACTTTATTATTTACCATTTTCACATTATATTATAGTATAATATATGTAAAACATTTCAAAAAATTCTTCTTCTTCGTGACCAAATTTTAGGTTTCTTCATCACTAAGTAATTAAGTTAATAGTCTTTAAATTAATTATGAATATTTTATATATATTGGTTAGAATTAAAATTAAATGATCAAGCTCGATATTGTTTTTATTCACCATATTTATAATGTAATATGGTGTAATATATGTTAAAACTTTTAATATTTTCCTTCTTATTTATCACCAAATTTTAAATTTTTTTATCAGAAGAAAACTAAGTTAAAATACTATAAATTAATGACACGAATTTTTTAAATATTAATAATAATTAAAATTAAATGATAAATCTCTATACTATATTTATTTTCCATATTCACATTATATTATGGTATAATATATGTAAAACATTTCAAAAGACTTCTTCTTCTTCGTAACCAAATTTTAGGTTTCTTCATCACTAAGTAACTAAGTTAAAAGTCTTTAAATTAATGATGCATATTTGATATATTTTGGTTAGAATTAAAACTAAATGATCAAGCTCAGTATTATTTTTATTTACCATATTCAAATTATATTATGGTATAATATATGTGAAACCTTTCAAAACTTTTTTTCTTCTTCGTCACTAAATTTTAGGTTTCTTCATCACTAAGTAACTAAGTTAAAAGTCTTTAAATTAATGATGCATATTTGATATATATTAGTTAGAATTAAAATTAAATGATCAAGCTCGATATTTTTTTATTCACCATATTTATAATGTAATATATGTAAAAACCTTTAATATTTTTCTTCTTCATTACCACCAAATTTTAGGTTTCTTTATCACAAAGAAACTAAGTTAAAAGACTATGAATTAATTACACATATTTTTTATATATTGGTAATAATTAAAATTAAATGATAAAGCTCGATACTATATTTATATACCATATTCACGTTATATTATGGTATAATATATGTAAAACATTTCAATAGTTTTCTTCCTCTTCATCACCAAATTTTAGGTTTCTTCATCACTAAGTAACTAAGTTAAAAGTCTTTAAATTAATGATGCATATTTGATATATATTGGTTAGAATTAAAATTAAATGATCAAGCTCAATATTATTTTTATTTACCATATTCAAACTATATTATCGTATAATATCTGTGAAACATTTCAAAAGTTTTTTTCTTCTACATCAACAAATCTTAGGTTTCTTCATCACTAAGTAACTAAGTTAAAATTCTTTAAATTAATGATGCATATTTGATATATATTAGTTAGAATTAAAATTAAATGATCAAGCTCGATATTATTTTTATTTACCATATTAACGTTATATTATGGTATATTATATGTAAAACATTTAAATATTTTGAACCTTCTCCATAACGATATTATTTTTATTCACCATATTTATAATGTAATATGCTGTAATATATGTAAAAACCTTTAATATTTTTCTTCTTCTTTATCACCAAATTTTAGGTTTCTTTATCACAAAGAAACTAAGTTAAAAGACTATAAATTAATGACAAATATTTTTTATATATTTGTAATAATTAAAATTAAATGATAAATCTTGATACTTTATTTATTTACTATTTTCACAATATCTTATGGTATAATATATGTAAAACATTTCAAAAAATTTCTTCTTCTTTGTGACCAAATTTTAGGGTTCTTCATCACTAAGTAATAAAGTTAAAAATCTTTAAATTAATTATGAATATTTTATATATATATATATTGGTTAGAATTAAAATTAAATGATCAAGCTCGATATTGTTTTTATTCACCATATTTATAATGTAATATGGTGTAATATATTTTAAAACTTTTAATATTTTTCTTCTTATTTATCACGAAATTTTAAATTTCTTTATCAGAAAGAAATTAAGTTAAAATACTATAAATTAGTGGCACATGTTTTTTATATATTATTAACAATTAAAATTAAATGATAAATCTCGATACTATATTTATTTACCATATTCACATTATATTATGGTATAATATATGTAAAACATTTCAATAGTTTTCTTCTTCTTCATCACCAAATTTTAGGTTTCTTCATCACTAAGTAACTAAGTTAAAAGTCTTTAAATTTAATGATGCATATTTGATATATTTTGGTTTGAATTAAAATTAAATGATCAAGCTCAGTATAATTTTTATTTACCATATTCAAATTATATTATGGTATAATATATGTGAAACCTTTCAAAAGTTTTTTTCTTCTTCGTCACTAAATTTTAGGTTTCTTCATCACTAAGTAACTAAGTTAAAAGTCTTTAAATTAATGATGCATATTTGATATATATTAGTTAGAATTAAAATTAAATGATCAAGCTCGATATTTTTTTATTCACCATATTTATAATGTAATATGATGTAATATATGTAAAACCTTTAATATTTTTCTTCTTCTTTATCACCAAATTTTAGGTTTCTGAATCACAAAGAAACTAAGTTAAAAGACTATAAATTAATGACACATATTTTTTATATATTTGTAATAATTAAAATTAAATGATAAATCTTGATACTTTATTTATTTACCATTTTCACATTATATTATGGTATAATATATGTAAAACATTTCAAAAAATTCTTCTTCTTCGTGACCAAATTTTAGGTATCTTCATCACTAAGTAATTAAGTTAATAATCTTTAAATTAATTATGAATATTTTATATATATTGGTTAGAATTAAAATTAAATGATCAAGCTCGATATTGTTTTTATTCACCATATTTATAATGTAATATGGTGTAATATATGTTAAAACTTTTAATATTTTCCTTCTTATTTATCACCAAATTTTAAATTTCTTTATCAGAAGAAAACTAAGTTAAAATACTATAAATTAATGACACGAATTTTTTATATATTAGTAATAATTAAAATTAAATGATAAATCTCTATACTATATTTATTTTCCATATTCACATTATATTATGGTATAATATATGTAAAACATTTCAAAAGACTTCTTCTTCTTCGTAACCAAATTTTAGGTTTCTTCATCACTAAGTAACTAAGTTAAAAGTCTTTAAATTAATGATGCATATTTGATATATTTTGGTTAGAATTAAAATTAAATGATCAAGCTCAGTATTATTTTTATTTACCATATTCAAATTATATTATGGTATAATATATGTGAAACCTTTCAAAAGTTTTTTTCTTCTTCGTCACTAAATTTTAGGTTTCTTCATCACTAAGTAACTAAGTTAAAAGTCTTTAAATTAATGATGCATATATGATATATATTAGTTAGAATTAAAATTAAATGATCAAGCTCGATATTTTTTTATTCACCATATTTATAATGTAATATGGTGTAATATATGTAAAAACCTTTAATATTTGTCTTCTTCTTTACCACCAAATTTTAGGTTTCTTTATCACAAAGAAACTAAGTTAAAAGACTATGAATTAATGACACATATTTATAATATATTGGTAATAATTAAAATTAAATGATAAAGCTCGATACTATATTTATTTACCATATTCACGTTATATTATGGTATAATATATGTAAAACATTTCAATAGTTTTCTTCTTCTTCATCACCAAATTTTAGGTTTCTTCATCACTAAGTAACTAAGTTAAAAGTCTTTAAATTAATGATGCATATTTGATATATATTGGTTAGAATTAAAATTAAATGATCAAGCTCAATATTATTTTTATTTACCATATTCAAACTATATTATCATATAATATCTGTGAAACATTTCAAAAGTTTTTTTCTTCTACATCAACAAATCTTAGGTTTCTTCATCACTAAGTAACTAAGTTAAAATTCTTTAAATTAATGATGCATATTTGATATATATTAGTTAGAATTAAAATTAAATGATCAAGCTCGATATTATTTTTATTTACCATATTAACGTTATATTATGGTATATTATTTGTAAAACATTTAAATATTTTGAACCTTCTCCATGACGATATTATTTTTATTCACCATATTTATAATGTAATATGGTGTAATATATGTAAAAACCTTTAATATTTTTCTTCTTCTTTATCACAAAATTTTAGGTTTCTTTATCACAAAGAAACTAAGTTAAAAGACTATAAATTAATGACAAATATTTTTTATATATTTGTAATAATTAAAATTAAATGATAAATCTGGATACTTTATTTATTTACCATTTTCACATTATCTTATGGTATAATATATGTAAAACATTTCAAAAAATTTCTTCTTCTTTGTGACAAAATTTTAGGGTTCTTCATCACTAAGTAATAAAGTTAAAAATCTTTAAATTAATTATGAATATTTTATATATATATATATTGGTTAGAATTAAAATTAAATGATCAAGCTCGATATTGTTTTTATTCACCATATTTATAATGTAATATGGTGTAATATATTTTAAAACTTTTAATATTTTTCTTTTTATTTATCACCAAATTTTAAATTTCTTTATCAGAAAGAAATTAAGTTAAAATACTATAAATCAGTGGCATATGTTTTTTATATATTATTAACAATTAAAATTAAATGATAAATCTCGATACTATATTTATTTACCATATTCACATTATATTATGGTATAATATATGTAAAACATTTCAATAGTTTTCTTCTTCTTCATCACCAAATTTTAGGTTTCTTCATCACTAAGTAACTAAGTTAAAAGTCTTTAAATTTAATGATGCATATTTGATATATTTTGGTTTGAATTAAAATTAAATGATCAAGCTCAGTATTATTTTTATTTACCATATTCAAATTATATTATGGTATAATATATGTGAAACCTTTCAAAAGTTTTTTTCTTCTTCGTCACTAAATTTTAGGTTTCTTCATCACTAAGTAACTAAGTTAAAAGTCTTTAAATTAATGATGCATATTTGATATATATTAGTTAGAATTAAAATTAAATGATCAAGCTCGATATTTTTTTTATTCACCATATTTATAATGTAATATATGTAAAAACCTTTAATATTTTTCTTCTTCATTACCACCAAATTTTAGGTTTCTTTATCACAAAGAAACTAAGTTAAAAGACTATGAATTAATTACACATATTTTTTATATATTGGTAATAATTAAAATTAAATGATAAAGCTCGATACTATATTTATATACCATATTCACGTTATATTATGGTATAATATATGTAAAACATTTCAATAGTTTTCTTCCTCTTCATCACCAAATTTTAGGTTTCTTCATCACTAAGTAACTAAGTTAAAAGTCTTTAAATTAATGATGCATATTTGATATATATTGGTTAGAATTAAAATTAAATGATCAAGCTCAATATTATTTTTATTTACCATATTCAAACTATATTATCGTATAATATCTGTGAAACATTTCAAAAGTTTTTTTCTTCTACATCAACAAATCTTAGGTTTCTTCATCACTAAGTAACTAAGTTAAAATTCTTTAAATTAATGATGCATATTTGATATATATTAGTTAGAATTAAAATTAAATGATCAAGCTCGATATTATTTTTATTTACCATATTAACGTTATATTATGGTATATTATATGTAAAACATTTAAATATTTTGAACCTTCTCCATAACGATATTATTTTTATTCACCATATTTATAATGTAATATGCTGTAATATATGTAAAAACCTTTAATATTTTTCTTCTTCTTTATCACCAAATTTTAGGTTTCTTTATCACAAAGAAACTAAGTTAAAAGACTATAAATTAATGACAAATATTTTTTATATATTTGTAATAATTAAAATTAAATGATAAATCTTGATACTTTATTTATTTACTATTTTCACAATATCTTATGGTATAATATATGTAAAACATTTCAAAAAATTTCTTCTTCTTTGTGACCAAATTTTAGGGTTCTTCATCACTAAGTAATAAAGTTAAAAATCTTTAAATTAATTATGAATATTTTATATATATATATTGGTTAGAATTAAAATTAAATGATCAAGCTCGATATTGTTTTTATTCACCATATTTATAATGTAATATGGTGTAATATATTTTAAAACTTTTAATATTTTTCTTCTTATTTATCACGAAATTTTAAATTTCTTTATCAGAAAGAAATTAAGTTAAAATACTATAAATTAGTGGCACATGTTTTTTATATATTATTAACAATTAAAATTAAATGATAAATCTCGATACTATATTTATTTACCATATTCACATTATATTATGGTATAATATATGTAAAACATTTCAATAGTTTTCTTCTTCTTCATCACCAAATTTTAGGTTTCTTCATCACTAAGTAACTAAGTTAAAAGTCTTTAAATTTAATGATGCATATTTGATATATTTTGGTTTGAATTAAAATTAAATGATCAAGCTCAGTATTATTTTTATTTACCATATTCAAATTATATTATGGTATAATATATGTGAAACCTTTCAAAAGTTTTTTTCTTCTTCGTCACTAAATTTTAGGTTTCTTCATCACTAAGTAACTAAGTTAAAAGTCTTTAAATTAATGATGCATATTTGATATATATTAGTTAGAATTAAAATTAAATGATCAAGCTCGATATTTTTTTATTCACCATATTTATAATGTAATATGGTGTAATATATGTAAAAACCTTTAATATTTTTCTTCTTCTTTATCACCAAATTTTAGGTTTCTGAATCACAAAGAAACTAAGTTAAAAGACTATAAATTAATGACATATATTTTTTATATATTTGTAATAATTAAAATTAAATGATAAATCTTGATACTTTATTTATTTACCATTTTCACATTATATTATGGTATAATATATGTAAAACATTTCAAAAAATTCTTCTTCTTCGTGACCAAATTTTAGGTATCTTCATCACTAAGTAATTAAGTTAATAATCTTTAAATTAATTATGAATATTTTATATATATTGGTTAGAATTAAAATTAAATGATCAAGCTCGATATTGTTTTTATTCACCATATTTATAATGTAATATGGTGTAATATATGTTAAAACTTTTATATTTTCCTTCTTATTTATCACCAAATTTTAAATTTCTTTATCAGAAGAAAACTAAGTTAAAATACTATAAATTAATGACACGAATTTTTTATATATTAGTAATAATTAAAATTAAATGATAAATCTCTATACTATATTTATTTTCCATATTCACATTATATTATGGTATAATATATGTAAAACATTTCAAAAGACTTCTTCTTCTTCGTAACCAAATTTTAGGTTTCTTCATCACTAAGTAACTAAGTTAAAAGTCTTTAAATTAATGATGCATATTTGATATATTTTGGTTAGAATTAAAATTAAATGATCAAGCTCAGTATTATTTTTATTTACCATATTCAAATTATATTATGGTATAATATATGTGAAACCTTTCAAAAGTTTTTTTCTTCTTCGTCACTAAATTTTAGGTTTCTTCATCACTAAGTAACTAAGTTAAAAGTCTTTAAATTAATGATGCATATTTGATATATATTAGTTAGAATTAAAATTAAATGATCAAGCTCGATATTTTTTTATTCACCATATTTATAATGTAATATGGTGTAATATATGTAAAAACCTTTAATATTTGTCTTCTTCTTTACCACCAAATTTTAGGTTTCTTTATCACAAAGAAACTAAGTTAAAAGACTATGAATTAATGACACATATTTATAATATATTGGTAATAATTAAAATTAAATGATAAAGCTCGATACTATATTTATTTACCATATTCACGTTATATTATGGTATAATATATGTAAAACATTTCAATAGTTTTCTTCTTCTTCATCACCAAATTTTAGGTTTCTTCATCACTAAGTAACTAAGTTAAAAGTCTTTAAATTAATGATGCATATTTGATATATATTGGTTAGAATTAAAATTAAATGATCAAGCTCAATATTATTTTTATTTACCATATTCAAACTATATTATCATATAATATCT